>CAUYRH010121054.1:0-63319 GCA_963574655.1 Perodicticus potto | reverse complement strand
GATAGTTTAATCATAGGATAATTAATTCTGAAAATATCTTACATTCTTCAAGGAAGAATTCTGGATCATTGAAAAATCCAGCTAAGCCTCAGAAACAACTAGCAAGCAGGACTCAAAGAGTATTAGGGCTCACTCTTTATCTCTGACCTCTGTTTTTCTCTAAATTTCAACTTCATTCCCTCTCTCTCTGGATGGATATATGCATACATACATTTATACATATATCTCATGTATATATCCTTATATATCATATATATATCCATATATATCTCATATATATGAGATATCATAAATATATATACTTCATATATGAGATATCTCATGTGTATATGTCTATCATATATTTCTTCCCACACAGGGCAGGAAACATGGCTACTCTCAGCTCAACTCTGAATTTCACTATTAGATAAGTTTTATTTTCCAATTTCAGTTTTTTAAAATCTGAATAGAGGACTCTGATGGGCATGGATTGGATCATGTATTTATCCTTATGCTATTCAAATATGTGAAGGCAGCCATGGTAGTAAAATTATAGGAAGTTGTTCCCTCCAAAGGGAAAGTCTTGGATAGAATGAGGAGGGAGAAGTATATCATTGGACATTATTAAAGTTTATCCTTTTATATTACTTTTTTTTATCAACTCAGATGAGGAAAAAAATACATTTTCAAAGTAAATTTTAAAAAATTTCTAGAAATTATTTCATGATATTCAATAATTGTGAGTTGTAACACACATATACACACAAATGCACACAGAGAAACATCCTAAGTATTCACTTTTCCAGTAAACTAAAGATTATTTTTCTTTCCTGAATATGGGTGTTAATCTCTAATGATTTTTTACATAACTTTTAAAGTCTGAAAACCTGATTGACTGGACAATAATTCAGTCCTAGTCCCAGAATTCAGTTATCTCCCTTTTAAGAGATGACTCCTACTCTGGTTCAATCTCCTTTTAAAATACCTATTTTGTGATAAATTATTAATTTTCACCAGTTATTTTACTATTTTATTTATTCTGTATTCTCAGATCAGTACTCTCTGGTGTTTGTGATTTAGAGTAAACAGTAGGTCTACTTTTAGTTATTTGAAGAATCTCCTTACTGTTTTCCTTGAAGGAAAATCTGCAGTTCCACCAATAGTGTGTAAGTGTTCCTTTCTTTCTACATCCACACCAGCATCTATTGTTTTTAGACTTTTTAATAAAATCCATTGTAACAGAGGTAAGGTGATATGTCATTTTGGTTTTAATTTGGTTTCTGTGATGGTTAGTGACACTGAACACTTTTTCATGTGTTTGTTGCCCATTTGTCTTCTTTTGAAAAGGTCTGCTCATGTCTTTTGCCCACTTTTTAAGGGTTTTTTTTTTTTCCTTGTTGATTCATTTGAGTTCTTTGTAGATTCTGGTTATTAGCCCTTTATTAGATATATAGTTTGGAAATATTTTCTCTCATGCTGTAGGTTTTCTATTCTGTCAATTACTTCCTTAGCTGTGCACAGCTTTTAAATTTAGTAGAGTCCCATTTATTTATATTTGTTGTTGTTGTAATTGCTATTGGGTCTTACTCATAAATTCTTTGCCTACTCTGATATCTATAGGGGTTTTTTCCAACATTTTCTTGTAGAATTCTTATGGTTTCATGGCTTACATTTAATTATTTTATCCCTCTTTAATTAATTTTTGTGAGTGGTGAGAGATATAGATCCTGTTTCATTCTTTTAGATATGGATAGTCAGCCTTCCCAGCATCATTTATTGACTAGGGTTGCTTTTCCCCAGGGTATATTGTTGTCTACTATGTCAAGGATCAGTTGGCTGTATGTGAATGTTTTTCTATGTGGATGCTCTTGTCTGTTCTGTAACAGTGTTTCTGTTTTTGTGCTAATATTGTGCTTTTGATTAGCCTTATACTGTAGTACCAGCTAGTAACCAATAGACATTTATAGAACATTTTACCCCATAAACTACTGAGTATACAATCATTTTATCAGCATAAGGAACATTTTCCAAGATTGATCATATCTTATGCCATAAAACATGTTACAACAAATTCAAAAAAAATAAAGAAGACAGTGAAATAAACTAGAAATTTACTCCAATAGAAACATTTAATTCTACCCAAAGTCATGAATAATAAACAACATGCTGATGTATAACTACTTGGTAAATAATTAAATTAATGTGGAAATCAAAATATTTCTCAAATTGAACTACAAAGGGGACTCTGGCTATCAGAATCAATGGGATTCAGCAAAAGCAGTCCAAAAGGGACAATTGATAGCCTTAAATGCCTATATCAGGAAGAAAGAAAGATAACCCCCTAAAAATCTAATAACACATCTTACAGACTAGAAAAGGAAGAATAAATCAAGCCCAAAGTCAGTAGAAGGAAGGAAATAACTAAAATCAGAATAGAACTAAATGAGATAGAAATCAAAGAAACAAACCAAAAAATACAAAGAATCAATGGCACAAAAAGTTGATGCTTTGCAAAGATAACCAAAACTTTTAGACCTCTTGCTAGATTAACCAGGAATAGAAGAGGAATGATACAAATAAGCTCAACCAGAAATGAAGAAGGAGATAATTACAACTGAAATACCAAATATCATTAGTAAATACTATTAAAATCTATATGCACATAAGCTTGAAAACATAGAGGAAATTTACAAATCCTAGAAATAGAACTGCTGAATGAACTAATAAGGAGCAATAAGATTGAAGCAGTAATAAAAAATTCCTCCAACAAGAACAACAACAACAAAAAACTCCAGGCCAGAGGGATTCACAAATTTTATTAGACCTAAAAAGAAGAGCTCATACCAATGCTGCAGGAATTATTCCTTAGCATCAAAAAGGAGGGAATCCTCCCACCTCATTCTACAAAGCCAGTATCATATTAATACCCAGCCAGAGAAGGACAAAACAAAACAAAACAAAAACTACACACCAATGCTCCTTATGATTATAGATTTAAAAATTCCCAATAAAGTAATAGCAAGCAGAGTTTAATGTCACATCAAAAATTTAAAAAATCCAACATGACCAAGTGAGCTTCATCTCAGGGATGCAAAGATGGGTCACATATATAAATCAATAAAAGTGATTCACCTTAGAAACAGAAGCAAAAACAAAGACCATATGATCATGTCAATATATGCCAAAAAAAAAGCATTTGAAAAAATTCAGCACCCTTTCATGATGAAAACGCTTAATAAACTAGGCATAGAAGAAACATTTCTTAAATCTATATAGGTTTATATGATAAACCCACAGCCAATATAATACAGAATAGGGAAAAGTTGAAAGCATTTCTGCTTAGATCTAGATTTAGACAAGGATGTCCACTGTTACTATTTGTATTCATCACATTGGTGAAAGTCTTATCCAGAGTAATCAGGCAAAAGAAAGAAATAAATGGTATCCAAATTGTGATAGAGGAGGTCAAACTATTGCTTTTTACGGACAATATGATCTTATATCTAGAATACCCAAAGACCCTTCCAAGAGACTTCTGGAATTGATAAATTAATTCAACAAAGTCCCTGTTTACAATATCAGTGTACACAAGTCAGTCGCATTTCTGCAGTCAAGCTGAGAGTTGAATCAAAAGCTGAATACCATTCACAAAAATTACCAAGAAAATAAAATACCTAGAAACATATTCACCCCAAGAGGTGAAAGATCTTTATAAAGGGAACTACTAAACACTAAGGAAAGAAACCAAAGCTGACACAAACAAATGGAAAATTATGCCATTTTCCTGTATTAGTACAATCAACATTGTTAAAATGTCCACACTTCTCAAAGTGATTTACAGATTCTTTGCAATCCGTATGAAAATACCAAGGTCATATTTCACAGATCTACAGAAAAGAATTCTGCATTTCATTTGGAACCAGAAAAGATCCCGTATAGCTAAAGTAATCTAAAGCAGAAAGCACAAATATGGGAACATCATATTACGAGACTTCAGAGTAATATATCTCTTATATATATAAATTAACTTTATGTAATTGAGAATCTATTTGCAGAGTCATAAGAAACATTTCAAAATTCAGAATATATTTTATAAGTACATTTTAAATGTGTACTTTATTCATAAATGTACTTATTTGTATTTATTTGTATAAATTTTATAGCTCATCATCTTTCATTTTGCTTTGGCCACAAGAAAAGTTATAGTCTAATGTGCTCCTTTGTAGGGCCTCCATGCTTGCGTACCTATAGGCACTAATTTTTAAACCATTAAATTGCATGTTTTTATTTGTAAAAGTTCTATCTATAAAATTAAGAGGATTACAAGCTTCAATGAGTACATATTCCTGAAACTGGGATTTTTATTTGTGTATAAACTCAGGATGTGTCTCTCCTACCATCATCTCTTTTAGCGCAGACATTAGAAATACAATTAATATTTGTCAAATTGAGTTAGATATCATCATCTCTTCCTGATACAAATTCTGCATTTTCGTTTTTCTGTAGGGTGAAGTAATTTGGAACAAATATTTAAATCAGGTCGGATTAAATTTTCAAGTTTGCTTTGTTGGTGAAATTCCTTTTTGCTGTTCCTTAAAATTTAATAATTGAATCCAGTACCATGGGAGAAAACCCTCAAATGTTGTATGGTGCTTTTTCTGAAACTATACATGCAGCCTTAAACTTGTCTGACACTTTTCTGTAGTGACAAATATACAATGTAATTAAGTTTTTCCAATTCTTCATAAATGTTAATACCCGATTCCAGGCTAAGGAATAAAACCAGAAATGTGCTAAGATTTCTGGTGATTGTTACTTTAAATAAAGCCATTATTAATGGCCATATTTTATAAGAAGGATTATCATGTGAATCTATAATTCATAATATACCAGATTAATAGACAAAGCACTTTCTATTTAAAATAAGAGAGGAAAATATAGCATACTAAATAAGAATATAATGAAATACATATCCTTACATGGAAAAACTCAAGATTACTTTGTGCACAGCGGACAGATAGTTATGGATCATGGTGAATTACTGTTAGTGCTTAGTTCGTGATTTAAAGCGATTGTTCACAGATATGCTGCACTAAATTATTCCTCTGGGCTTTGCTACCACATTGATTATCAGCCCTTTGCAAGTCACTTGGGTGTGCAGTTTGCCTATAGAGAAATAAGATATTATGGTACAGATTTGGGGAAGAAAATATTTGAAAATGCCACTGGCTTCTCTTCTCTCAGAGCAAGTCTTCCTACAATGATACACAGAAATGTTACCTTCTAGTAGCAAATGCAAAAAAAATATTGATTGTCTCTAAAGTTTGTCATTTGCCATTTTGCATCAAAGCACTTTAAAACCTTTTAACACCACGGAAGTAGAAACTAGAGTACATTAAATGCACTTTCTGTGATATAATTTTCTTTAGAATGATAGATCTTAGGTATAGAATAATTATTCCATTTTGTGAACAGTTGTATGAATTTAGTAACTTTTTCTTTCAATTCCTGGCATGACTTTTATGGCTTAAATAATTACAAAGTAGTAATTCTTTTCTAAATTCCTCTAACACAGATCAAATTATACATGAAAATGTTTTTCTTTTAGAAGTCAAATAATCAGTTTTATCTTTGCTTTGAGGAAAACAGTCTTAAATATTTTTTAGCTATCCAGGAATAAAAATATACTATTTATAGATCATAAAACTTGATAATTTAAATAATCAAAAGTACCTGGCATATTTATAAATTGAAGTTACAATTGTCTGATGTATTTATAACAACTTTGATAAAATAAAAGAAACCACACACTCCCCCCTAAGTTAACATCTTTATTTACTTGTGTGTTATTTTATGGTGTGGATAATGAGATTCTAGAACTGTGAGTCCATATTTTTATGAAAATATTCTAGATTATAGCCAGAAATTTCAAAATGTCTCAATCACTTGGTATTTATATCTGAGCAATTTTATATTCATAAAATATGTAAAGGTGTTATATGGTGAGAGTGAATTGCAAAATTCCTGGACACTCGGTATTTTTGAAAACAACGTGTCGTACGTTTTTTCTTAGCAACATTTATTAAGATACATAGCTGTAAACTACAAAAATGAACAATATAATGATGCACGTGTGCATTTTCGCATGTATAGTAAGATTCCTTCTCACTGGTGTTCCAAAGGGACTTAGAAAAATAAGTGTGTTTCATGATGTTTTTATTAAAATAAAAGGAAATGCTGACACTTTTAACACTATTTCAAAATATTATGGGGTGCACATTTTTGATTTATATACTTTTGTTTTTGTACAGATTGAGTCAAAGTTATAACTGCCCTTCACCCAATTAGTGTGCACTGTACCCAATAGTTGTGAATTTCCCCTTCCCCTTACAATGTACTCCGTTTGTGCCCCATCTCATCCTGCCTTGTGATACGTTATCTCTCTTATTTATTATCAATTCATTTCGTCCTTCAGTTTCGTTAATAGAGCACCTACTATGTGTCAAGCTATTAGTAGGGACAGTGAGTCAAACTGAAGGTAACAATCAAGCCCTTATACAATTACTGTGATTGTGTAAACAAAAGGCCAAAAAAGTAGCCTGGGCCAATTTTCTCCCAGGGGTTGTACCAAGAGAAGACAAGATGATACATCACAGATGAGAGGAATTGTCTCACGGCCAAGGAGTCACAACAAAGGAATCTTGGCTTTTTGGACTGGGGTTTGGGGGCTAGGACTGGGGAAAGGGCTTAGCAGAGAGGCTAAGTGTAGAAAATTAGTGTATTGGGTCTAGGGAAACTGTCTCATTCAAGATCCCAGATAAGAAAGTATGGTGGAGTCGCTTGGAACTAGGAAGGCAGATGTGTATATGAGCATGGCTAACCTGGGGAGCCTGAGGTCTTGACTACAGCTCTTTCCAGAACATTACAGTGCATTAGCTATACACTGAGGCCTGGCAGGTAAGGTCTTATAATTGCCTCTGGTTAGATTTAAAAGATCAAAGGTAAGATTTTGACCTAGTGTCATACTTCTCACAATGTGATATGCAGTAATAAGAATAAAAGAAAATACTTAATATGGTCCTTGCTCTTCAGGAAATTAAATTTCCCAAATGAAACTTTCTTTCCTTTGAAACCAATAATGTTTTCTGCAATGATAAATATTATAACTGATGCCAGAGGTTCTGCAAGGCACTGAAGCAAATCTTTCTTGTATTTGTCTTATTTTTATTATGTATTCGTTCATTCAACAAATGCTATTAGCATTCACTCTATTCTAGCCAGTGTCAGCCCCTGGAAACAGAATGGTGAACTAACAGACTTGTCCCTAGGCATGCACTTTTAAATACTCTATTATGTATCTAATGGCATTAAGATCCTTTAATCTTGCATTTGAATATTTAATTATGTAATTCCAAACTAACTTTCTAGTCAAAAAGACCTCTCAGCGAACACTTGGGAGAGGACTTTGCCCCACATTCCAGATGACAACACTATCTACTAATCTTTTAACACCAGTTAAAGGTCCATGAGTACCTTAAACTCCTTGAAATGTTCACGAACATCTACCTAACTCCCAACGGTACCATCTCTTCATCTTCACACAAGTCTTTGTAGCGCTTATCATAACATGATTTGTATGCGTTATGTCTTAGGCTGGTTGTCATGTGAAATCATAACTCTTTTAAGAAGAGATGAGTTTTCCTTCTGTGGAATTCAGAGTAGCATGTTTGCTAAGCACATCGTGAGAACACAACCTGCATCTGTCTAATTAATTCAATGTGGTTGTCTAATCCATTTTTAGCAGATATGAAAAAGTCTCTACCAAAAAAAAAAAAAAAAGATATTGTACTATAATAGAGCTGACAAAAATATAGGGAGGTGGGGATAAATTAACATATGCATTAACATTGATTTCATCAATAAGACATGTTGAGAGGTATGGACAACCACACGCACACAAAACATAAGAACAAAAATATTACAAGAAAAATCTACATACAGACTGACCAAAAGAAATCTCTTGATGTCATTAAAATAAAGAGATTATTGCCAGGCCACCATTCTGGTGGTACACAGAGATTAGCCCTAGATAGGCTTTTGGATCTAGGGACTGAAACAGGGCCTTTAGTACCCAGAGAGATGAACTATATTTCCTCAAATAAGGTTATTTCACTATGTCCATCATAGCAACATGAAGTTTGCTCAAGGCATAAAAATTGGGACAGAAAACAATCTGCCGTAACACATTGAAACCCCAATCCTGTGCCAAAGGCAAGTGGGGATGTGCGTACACATTCCCATATGGCATATGAAACTTGAGCTACTAAAATTTATAGAAAATATCATTTATGAACAACAGAAATGTATTGCTCCCGGTTTTGGTGGCAGGGACGTCCAGGGTCGAGGTGCCAGCCAATAAGTCTTTAGGTTGTTCTGGTCTTCGTAGACGGCGGCGCCCTCTCACTGTGTCCTTATGTACTGAGAACGGTGACAAGCTTCCACAGGCCTCTTTGGTAAGAGCACTAGTCTTATTCATTTATGACCTGGTCACCTCTTCATGCCATCACCTTGAAAGGACACAAGCAAACATGCAAACCACAGCACAAGAATTCAAACGTCAGGAAATCTCATATTGAACCAAGTTTGACTCATGTTTTCTCTCAATTTCTTTCTATTTCTCTCTCCCTCTCACACCTGCACACACATATATACACGTGTAATAGTATATTACAAAAGAAGAAACATCTAAAAATAAGAAACTAAACTTCCACCTTAAGAAACTAGAAAAAAATAAATAAAAGCAAAGCAAGCAAAAGGAAAGAAATAATATTAAAAGTAAAGAAAATGGAGAATTAAAAACAAAGCTAAAAGTTGTTTTTTTTGGTAAGAATCAGCAAAATTTGGAAACGTTTAGCTAGACTGAAGAAAGAAAAGAATGAAAGCTACCAAATTAGAAATGAGAATGAAACATCACAGCTGATGTTAAATTAATTAAAAAGGTTGCTACATACCTCATTGCTAAATATCACTATCTTCACCTTCGAAGTACCCTGCTCAGCCTCTGATGGCTGGACGGACATTCGGCAGTGAGGTATGTAGTACTTTTTCCAGGGAGTTTGTGAACTTAGTTATTTGACCTTGTAAACATAGCTTGCAGGAGATTTATATTATGGGACATTTACAGAAAATATTTGCTTTAGAAAGCCAGGATTTCATCTAATGCCAATAATTAAAAATTATGGCTCCATTACAGCCTACATAAAGAAATTTAAAATTCTCATAAATAAGAATATAGTTGACATTAAAATGTTATTTTCATGACTATTTGAAAGGCTAAAGAAATATCTTAATTAAGTATTAATGGGGAATATATGCAGATAAAAATAGAATTATGTACCTACATGTCACTATACTGAGTGTATATTTAATCATTTACTTCTACAGATGATTCTGAAAATCTCATCTGCTTCGTACTACAGAAATGTTTTTATTTAGATAATTGTACATACCAAACTAATTAGAGTTTAGTTTTGAGCTGTAGTTATAATTAACATTAGGGCTGTTTTTTAATGTTAATAATTTTCACTCAAAATAGTATTTTCAGTGAATTAAATCTCTAAATAAAAACTTGAGCTTGGAGAAGGTGTTCTCAGAATTGCATAAATATGACATTGATGGGGTCTCAGAAGGCATTTGAGGATGTTCCACACAGGAGGAAAAACATTTAAAATATTTCCAAAGGGCCTTTAGTTGTCTCTCTATGAAAAAAAATATGATTAACAGTCACAAAAGTGCTGAAACATAGTGAAGAATTATTTATAGCAGAATGCACGGTACATGAATTGTGTATGTGTTGTTGTTAAAATTGATGTTCAAATGCTCTTATCGGCATATTCTAAAGTTTCTTTGCTTTTTCTGTAAAACACAGACCGTTCATAACCTATAACTTGATTGTAACACAGAGTATGTTATTTTGAAACATCTGAGGCAAATATTGATTAGGAACACAATATGATTTATCCACACAGTTAAAAGGACCTACATTTTTATACTCAATATCTTTTTTAAATTTCAAATTATACATAAGTATAAACAATTAGGCTACATTATTTGTGTTTGTTATATAAAAGCCCAAGTAAAAGCCATAAAAGTCCGGAAGTGTGCCGTATAGCCAGCCCTATGTTGACCCGTTAGGTGACAGTACACCAGTCCCCCTCCCTGTTTCCCTGTCTCCTGTCCCACCTCCCACTCCTCTCCTGCTTGAAAATTTTTGGGTTTTTTTTCAGTTTCTGGCCGGGCTGGGTTTGAACCTGTGATCTCTGGCATACGGGGCCAGCACCATACTCCTTTGAGCCACAGGCGCCGCCCCTCCTACTTGAATTTAATTGTGTTCTTTTTCTCTTTTGTGGACAAGTAGTAGTTCATCTACTGGTTTCACATTGCTATTGAGTATACTGGATGCTTGTACTTCCATTCTTGTGGTATTTTCTTAGGAGGATGTTTCCCAAATCCATCCAGGTAAATACAAAAGAATTAAAGTCTCCATCTTCTTTATAGTGAATAGTAAGTATTCCATGGGATACATTTCTAGGTTTATTTATCCATTTATGAATTGGTGGGCACTTGGGTTCCTTCTATATTTAATATCTTAATATAAATGGGTTCTTAATCTACAGCTATATATGATTTCTTCAGAGTCAAGCTTTTCCCTCAAGAGAGCCATGCCAAATGGGGCTTTGGACCTCATGGCAAGCAATAGTAATGGATTTATATATATAAGGCAGATATTTCTCTTTAAAATCTTTTAATTCACAGTATTGACCTTTACTGTTTTATTTTTTAATGTCACATAAATTCTGAGATTAGATATATTATAATCACTCTGGGAGGCTGAGGCAGGTGGATTGCTTGAGCTCTGGAGTTCGAGACCAGCCTGAGGAAGACTGAGACCCCATCTCTGCTAAAAATAGAAAAAACTATCCAGACATTGTGGTGGGCACCTGTAGTCTCAGCCACTTGGGAGGCTAAGGCAAGAGGATCACTTGAGCCCAAGAATTTGAGGTTGCTGTGAGTGGTAATGGCAAGGCACTCTGCTGAGGAGGATAAAGTGACAGTGTATATAATGTATATAGTGTGTGTGTGTGTACATATATATGTATAGTGTACACATACTATATATAGTCATCAAAATGATTCTATCCACATTGGTTAGAGAGAGTGTAGACTGCATACACACACACTATATACACCATATATACATACAGTAATGATTGATATTTTAGCCAAGAATAATCCATTTTTTAATTTCTAATTTTAAATTATTATGGGTACATAATTATTGTATATCTTTATAGGGTACGTGTGATGTTTTGATACAGGCTGATCATTCTTTTTAAATGCCAAATCCAATGAATTGTTACAGTTTCCCTCGAAGTCTAAGCTCATTCATCTGTGGCTCTGCTAACGTGATTACTTCCTGATTTCTCCACTCTGCGTGCTTCTTCCGTTCCTCACACTGCAGTCAGGACGATGCTCTTAAAGTCAATGCTAATCACGCCTCAGTCCTCTTCCCACCAACCCTGGCCCATTGCACAGTTCGTACTCATCAACTGAACTACATTGTTTTTACCTGAAAGCTAAAATTCTCAACAGGATCAATAAATACCCAAGTATTTTTTTTTCTTCATTTCCCCTTCAGTTCCATTCCTCACCTCTCCAGAGCAAATTATTTTCTTGTTTTCCAAACTTGTAAGGCTCTTGGGGTTTTCTCACATTATTGCTCTGCCAGGAAAGTTCCCATGGGCACCCCTGTCCCTGGCCCAGCTTCCCATCTTAAATACTGTCTTCTAGGAAAGGTCTTCCAGTAACTGCAGGTGTCCTGTGTACATTCCTGTGGAATCCTAAACTTCTGGCACGGTGCTTGGCACTTCACTGTCATTTAATACAAATTTGTTGATTAAGCGATTTATGATAATTTTTCCTTGTCATGTTTTCCTGGTTCTTTTCCATTTCTCTAGATGTTAGTTCTTTGCCCTTCTTCCTTACTTTCTGTTCTAAATATAAATACTCTCCCACTTCCCTCCTGGGCTTTTCTCTCTTATCCTGCTCCCTTGGCAACTTCATGACTTGAAGTGGCAGCCCCTGTGTAGAAACTTACCAGGAACATATGTTTACTTTACGTTTCTCTCTCAGGATCTACCCGTTTATGACTGTTAGATTTCTCCGTTTGGAGGGCACCTGAAAATGAATGTATCCTAAACTTTTCTCCAACAGTTGTGCTCCTGTATTCCGTGATTTCCTTAGTGCTATGCACCGTCTCTACTCACTGAGGATACAATTCATCTTGATAACTACTTCCCCCTGCTCCCCTCCTAGCCAACAAATTGAGTAAATTACCAAATCTTATTGAGGAAAGGACCTCAGGTGCTCATATTTCCTTTTTTAAAATTCTGCTTTGTACTCCCATTTCATTTACCGAGTTTACACCAAACCACTTGTAATAAGCTCCTGCCATCATTAGGGTTTCACTCCTCCCCTGCCTGCCCCACATCTTTCCCAAAGGTTTCTTCTTTTCTTGGAGCTTGTTTATTATGTCCCTGTCTTTTCATGCCCAGATTCAGCCCCCCTAGTCAATGTTCAGATCATAAGTTTCCTAACTTTTCCATGGGGAAACAATTTCTTCTTCCTTTGAATTCTCGTAGTGCTATAGAGCATTTATTTTGCATTTCTTTTATGGTACAATCAGCTTTTTGTTTAAATTATAGTATGATAGTTTATGTACAGTCCCTTTCCTCTCAAAGGAGCTGCAGTTTCCCTGTAAGAAGTATTTCTGTCTCGTTCACTTTCTATCCTGTATACATTTCACCAGTTTAGGTGCTAAACAATTGTGATTATAAAGTGACCAACTTGATTCTATCCTTGATTTTATATGCCTATATTTATTGACTAAAGTTCAGTTTATAGTAATTTATTGATATTCACTTTAATACTTCATTCTAAAGCATTATGCCTGCATTCTCAATTTTCTTAACTCTTCATCACTGTCTATTTTGTTACACTTCAGATAGTTTTCAGGTGGAAATATCTGTAAATTCAAAATGAAATTAATTTTATAGACATAGCTTGATATTTTGTGATATAATAAAACAGTATTCTACCATATTATAATAAAACTCTATTCCCTCAGACACCAACTTTTGATGATTGCTGTCATGAGCACCTAAAATATTGTCATTTCCTTTCTGTTTATAAAAGAAGAATATTTTTGGATCTTCTGTGATGGTCCCACTTTGTGCAATCTTCACCAAATTACTTTTCTTTGTGTTAATTGCAATAAACACCAGGGTGGAGAACTAACAATTGATTTAATGTTGAGTTCGCAAAGCACAGAGCATTAAGGGTGTGAATTTCATCTGACTAAGAAAGGGATATATCCCGTAGTCAGGAATGGACATGAACTTAGAGTTCAAGTATTATTAGGTGTAAGGACAAGAGGAATTTGAGCATCAGGAAACCAGGCAGTTTGAGTCCAGTTGTATCATTTGAAAAAAGAATGCCAGGAGGCAAAGAGTGGAGACTGATGGGCTAGGGACCCTTCAGATGTGGCCCTAGAATGCAACGCTGATCTTTCACCACAAAGCAGATGCAGGCTCAGAGCCCATAATAAGGGGAGAAAGGGAGGTCAATTACCTACCCTCTTTGAGAAGGGACAGAGTTGCTGGAATTAGCTTAAAAATGTCTGACCAGAAAAGTGCCACATTGAACAACAAGATTTATTCCACATGAGTATTGATGGACTCTTATTAGTCATGAGGAAAAAGCAAAATGGGAGGCCACAGATAAGACATTCTAGGGTATCCTTTGCTTAGGGAAGGAATGAGTGCATTTTGAAGTATGTATGCCCAATATTATTGAAGTTTATTTTCACTTAATTTTAAATTGTTCTTGGGTTTTACTATTTAAAAAATGTCCCTAATATATTCTTTTAAGTGGCTCTACTGCTGAGGTGCTTGTGGACCCCAAACTGGGACAGTGGTCAGCAAAGGAGATGGTGCTAGAAAAATGGAGAAACTTCACACCGAATTTATGGGATAAAGCCTGGAAGCCTGAAAGGGCTTACGCAGTTTCCTGTGCCAGGTGGCAGCCTGAAAACACTGCGGAACTGGTCCTGCTTCTCAGGGGGCTTTTGTTGGGTACAGCACAGAGTGAACATGCGAGGACGCACAGCAGTCAAGGTCACAAAATGAGACAAGGGGGATCACAGCCTCTGGGAAGGTTGGGAAAAGGGTCATGGTAGGATTAACAGGGGGATAGGAAAATGAAACATCTGAAGCAGCCAGATAATGTACACAGGGAGAAGCAAAGTGGGGAAACAAGTTTCATACGTTTGAGCTACCTTAACTTCCCTAACTTAGCCCGCCCGTACTGCTGAATCCCCACCCAGGATGGTCCACAGACATTCCCCTGACCAGGCACCGTACCCTGCTCGAGCTGGAAGGCCCCATCAGAATTCAGCCTGTCTACCCCTCACACTTTACCTTTATGATGAACACTTGTCTTGTCAACAATTATTTATTTATGTATTTATTTTGCTTTTCAAATCCATCAATTTTCTTGGTTTCTTTTATTTAAACACAACTTAAATACTTGCTTTTTTTAAAAAAAATGGGTGAAAAATAAGATTAAAATTGCCTAAAAGACTTTTCAAATATAAAAGTTGTTACAAAACAACTGTTTAAGGACTTAAGCATGAGTGAATCTGAAACATACAAATTTAATTTTCTTAAAACACATGTGTATAAAACACTTTTAAATAATTTGAAGACATTTAATATACTGTAAACAGCAGTGTCTACTCTGTCGAAACTTATTAAGTCTTAGAATTCCTAACTTACTAAATCATGGCTAAATATTGAGGATGTGTCCATGTAGAATGTGATTGTTTTGTGTTCAAAAGAGGTTTGCTTTAAGATGTTAGAAATTAATTAATCTAATTAATTTTTAACATTTGCTGATAGTAAAGTGATAATTCACCTGATTATGTCAATTAGGTTTGTTCAAAGGGGTATTTGAATATAGGGTGAAGGCAGAGGGAGAAAACAGTATTATTATTTCATTTTTATATTGGCTAATTTTAGAGTTTATTTGAAAATTAATTTTTAGGAACAAAGCATAGCCTCTAAAATATGTGATCAGCTTCATGTTTGTTTCTAATGGCTTATGTCTTGAACAGAAATAGTATGTAATTCTTCATGAAAGAGTCCTCTGACCCATTCCAAATCGCTGGCTAAAATCTCCAGACATTGTACAAGAGATAGAACCACATATATAAACTTAAACTATGATAGGTAAATAGTTTTAGCAAGAGCAAATGGCAGATTGTACATTTATAAATCTTAAAAACACATTAAAAGTACTTCTTGTATAAAGTAATATTATATAATTGATGTTACTCATAAAAAAATAAATTTCCTTCAGTGGTGAAACTAAATCTTTGATTTTACAATAACACTCCCTTTCCGCAGGTAAAATCTGTGAATGAATTAAAGGGGATGTTTCCATCACAGCTTCAAGACACTTTGGTTTCAAATTGATTATAGTTTAGAAACAAAACTACTGTGTTAAAATAGAAGTGCGGAGTAATGTGTCTCAAGAATTAAGGTGGCGAGCAGAACATTCTGAAAGTAGGGACCATAGTTTTATACTGTCAATAACCTGTCCTTAGCCAGGATTGTGCGAAATGCTGCCTCTTCTTTACATAGTCAAGCATTCCCAGTGGTGACATTACCTTGAGTTCTTAGGTATTTTTGAGTTTGATGTTTTACTCTCTTCAATAACAGGACAAAAGCTTCTGTAATAGAGTGCTAAACAGAAGCTCGGTCAAATTTAACTTGTTCTAATTAATTTTTAAATTCATATAATATTTAATACATTCAAAATGTTATACAACTTTTGTATAACATACAAAACAAAATAAAATGAACAGCCTTGAACCCATTCATTAAACTGAAGTCTAGAATATTGACTGTTGCTTTGACATTATGTGTGTTTACCTTTGGTCACATCCGCTACTTCCCATTCCCAGAGGTTACCAAGATCCTGTATTTTGTGTTACATTATTACCCCTGTTATAAAACAAATACACTTATGACATACGCATGTATTCATAAGCAAAATATTGTTTAATTTCGCTTCTTTCTGTGTTTTCTGAAACATGTCATGTGAAAGATATTGAATTTTTTATTTAAAATTTTATTTCTATCATTTAATAGTGAAGTTTTATAGTGTTATAAATAATTTACATTTATTGCTCTATAATATTTAACTGTGACATAGTCATACTTACTTGTATGTACAAGTCATGGTTTATGCTAACCTGTGGCCGTCTAGATCCTTAAGTACAGCCAAATTTTACAGAAAAAAAATCCTTTTATTCAAAGGAGTGTAACAGAGAAAGATGATGCTCTTTTTGCCTCCTTTGGTGCTTAAAAAATAACAATCTTCAAATCGGAAGGCCTTACGTTCCCTGTAATTCAAGGCTAATATAACTATTGCAAGAGATTGGGGAAGGGACTTCAGGAAAATTCCTCCCGTGGGCAATGAAAGTCTCAACCTGAATCTCAGAGCACAGAGCAGAAACCAGAGCTCCAGGAAACTCTGTGAAGCCTGTTATGACCACAGAGTAGAAGTTTAGGGAGAGATCTGCAAAGCTTGCCAAGACCAAGAGCTGGGTGCTGGTGAAGTCTGTAGGGCTTCTGTGTTCATGGAGTGGGGCCTCGTGAACAGGGGAGCTAAGCAGCCATGTCTGACCTCCACAGCTCGCCAAGAAGGATGGACCCCAATTTATACCTGTGTTCCAAATCTCATGCAACTTCCTGACATTGACAAAACCCACCACAACCACCACCACCACCACACACACACACACACACACACACACACGCGCGCATACATGGAAAAGCATCTGGGAAAAAGTTCCAAGACAAAGACAGAAATGTAGATTATGGGGTGCAATTGTGTGGAGTTGACAGCACACCTTTCTAGAATTGGGAGTTTTTTTTTCAATTATTTTTGCTCTTAGCAAAAATTTTATAATTTTTCCCAATTATTTTTCTCTTAGCAAAAGCATTGTGATTTTGAATGTTTTTGTACACGTGCAAACACTTCTCTAGACTGTGCATCTAGGAAGGAGATTGCTGAGGCATAGTTTCAGTGCCTTTGTAGATTCGCAAAACAAAGCCAAATGTTATGTCCCTGTGCAGGTGCCTGTGCTCACGTTCATCCTTGGGTATCTGACCTGCTCATTTTTTAACAGGATCGTGTCCGTAATGACTTCTGGGCTCTAATGTTTATTTTTGTTTAAATCCTAATTAGGTTGAACTTTTCATACATTTTTTTCCATCATTATTTTTTCTTCAATGATATATTTATGACTTTTTCCTTTCTCTAGTAAACCATTTGTTGTTTTTTTAAATTTATTTTTGCTTTCTTACTAACATGTAATACAATATTCTCCTAATTTGTGACTTTACATTTTAACCATCATTGTGGTACATTTTGATGAACAAGTATTCTTAATTTTTATTAAACTTTTATTTTACAGTGTCGTATTTTTGTCATTTTAAAAATGTTTACACTATTTTCACCTTTCACACCTGAGGCTATATCTGTAATTTAGTTTTTTGTTTTTGGTTTTTTATTTGTTGTTGTTGTTACAATGTAGGAAGTAATTTCATTTTTCCTACTATGGATAGGCAATAACACTATGTATTAAGTAGTTCATTCTTTCTTTAGTATGTTAGTTTTCTGCAGCTGCTGTTAATTGTCACAAACTTAAACTCAGTGGCTTAACTCTGTAATAAAGTTGCTACTTTATCATTTTACAGTTTTGGAAGTCAGAAATCTGAAATGGTTTCTATGGGGCTAAAATCTGGCTATGGGCAAGGTTTCACTAAAGTTCTAAGAGAAAAATCTATTCCATGACTTTTCCAGCTAAAAAACTCCCTGTATTCTTTACCTCATGGCCTCCTGTCCTCAGATATTCTCACTACGACCTGTGCTTCTGTTATCACACCTTCTTTTCTGACTCTACAGCCTTCTTCTTTCACTAACAGATATAGGGGCTGAGTGCAGTGGCCCATGCCTCTAATCCCAGGTGAGAGGATTGCGTGAGGCCAGGAGTTCAATACTAGACTGGGCAACTTAGCAAGACCCCTTCTCAAATACAATAAACAAAACAGAGTAAATGAAATGAAACCAATAAAAAAAAATCAAAATAAAATAAAATACAAGTTGACAATGGTGACACATGCTTATAGTCCTAGCTACTTGGGAGGCTGAGGTTAGGTCATCCTTTGAGCCAGTGGTTTAAGGTTACTGGGAGCTATGATCTTACCACTGCACTCCAGCTTGGCCAAAAGAGTGAGATCCTGTCTCTAAATAAATAAAAATTAAAAAAAATTAAACTAAAAAAGACATTAGGCACATCTGGACAATCCAGAATAATCTCCCCATCTCAAAATCTCTCTACTTTAATCACATCTGGAAAGTTTCCTTTACAAGGTAATTCATTTACGGATTCTGGATATTTGGACATGGACATCTTTAGGGGACCAATATTCTGGCTACCTCACTCAAAGATCTGTAATGCCACCTGCATCACTTTGACATACACAGGAATATGTTTCTTGGACTCAAGATTCTACTGTTATATTTCTCTGTCACCATATATCACACTATCATATTAATACAGCTTCATGATGAATCTTAGAAATAACGCTCAACTTGTACTTTTAGCTGTTCTTGGGCTTTACTTTCCCAAACACATTTTAGAACCAATTTATAAATTGATCAAGAGCCAATGTGATTCTAATCAAAATTAGATTAAATCTACAGTTGAAATTAGGACTAGAAAATTACACAGCATTGGGACTCCCTATTTATGAAATACCTACCTCTTGATTTATTTATATCTACGTAATGGCTTTAATACTGTATTTTATATATTTTGAATGTCCATAGCTAATTTATTCCTGGGAAATTTATTTTTTCTGTTGTAATAATTGGGTATCTCTTTTTTAAAAAATGTTCTAATTGTATGCTGGTGGCATACAAAAGCATAATTTATTTTTATATTGATTTTTGTGTAATGCACCTTGGTGAGTTCTTGGAATTAATTCTAATAATTTTTTATGAAAATACTTCAAGTTATTTATTTATTTATTTATTTGAGATTGATATGAGAATACAAATGTTTAGGTTACTTTGGTTTCATTTCTAAGGTAAAGTTCAAGTTGTAGTTGAGCCCTTCTCCCAGGGGGCGTGCTGAACACCCTCACATTGCGCACATTAGGTGAAATCCCACCCGTCACCCTCCCTCCTCCCCCCTCCCCCCTTCCCTTTCCCTCCTCTTACCTCCCCCTTGCTATACTATACTTGTGTTTTTCTTTCATGTGGGTTTGTAGTTGTTTATACATTGGTTTCATATTAGTATTAAATACATTGGATACAATTTTTTCCCATTCTTGTGATACTTTACCGATAAGAATGTGCTACAACTCCATCCAAATAAACTTGAAAGATGTAGAGTCCATCATGTCTTATGGCTGAACAGTACTTCATGGTATATATACACCACCATTTGTTAATCCATTCATGGGTTGATGGGCACTTGAGTTGAGTCCACATCTTGGCAGTTGTGAATTAAGCTGCAATAAACATTGTAGTGCAAATGTCCTCCCGGTAAAATGATTCTTTTTCTTCTGGGTAGATACCTAGTAATGAGTTTGTAGGATTCAAAAGGAGATCTAATTTGAGTTCTTTGAGGATTCTCCATACTTCCTTCCAAAAAGGTTGTATTAGTTTGCAGTCCCACCAGCAGTGTAAAAGTATTCCCATTCTCTCTACATTCACGCCAGCATCTGCAGCTTTGAGACTTTGTGATGTGGGCCATTCTCACTGGGATTAGGTGATATCTCAGGGTGGTTTTGATTTGCATTTCTTTGATGATTAAAGATAATAAACTTTTTTTCATATGTTTGTTGGCAGTTCATCTGTTACCTTCAGAGAAGTTTCTGTTCAAGTCTCTTGCTCACTTAATAATGGGGTTGTTTGCTCTTTCCTTGTTGATTAATTTGAATTCTCTGTAGACTTCAGTTGTCAACCCTTTTTCAGATTCATAGTATGCAAGTATCTTCTCCCATTCTGAAGGCTGGCTGTTTGCTTTAGCTGTGGTACTGTGGCTGTGCAGAAGCTTTTTAGCCTAAGTATGTTCCATTCATTTCAAGTGGTGTTGCTGCAATTGCCAAGGGGGACGTCTTCATAAAGTCTTTTCCCAGGCCAATTTTGTCCAGTTTTCCCCACACTTTCTTCTAGAATTTTTATTGTTTTGTGTCTTAAATTTAAATCCTTTTTCCAAAAAGGAAATTTTGTAAGTGGTGAGACGTGTGGGTCCAATTTCAATCTACACGTGGCTAACCAGTTCTCCCAGCACCATTTATTAAATAGACATTCTTTTCCACAGTGCATGGTTTTGTTTGGTTTATCAAAGATCAGATGGCGATATGTGCCTGGGGTTCATTCATCTCTAGATTCTCTATTCTATTTCATAGCTTTGTATCTCTGTTTTTATGCCAGTACATGCTATTTTGATCACTATAGTCTTCTGGTATAACCTGAAGTCTGGTACTGTGATGCCTCAGATTTGTTTTCGCTTCTTAAAATTGTGTTGGCTATTTGGGTTTATTTCTGATTTCATAGGAAACGAAGTACTATTTTTTTTTTGAGACACAGTCTCAGTATGTTGCCCTTATTAGAGTGCTGTGGTATCACAGCTCACAGTAACCTCCAAGTCTTGGCCTTAAGTGATTCTCTTGCCTCAGCATCCCAAGTAGTTGGGACTACAGGCACCTGCTATAACACCCGGCTTTTTTTGTTTGTAGGTGTCGTTGTTTAGCAGGCCTAAGCTGGGCTTCAACTGCGAGCCTCAGTGTACTCACTGAGCTACCAGTGCCAAGCCAGAAGTACTATTTTTCAAGTTCTTCAAAGTATGAAAATGGTGTTTGAATGGGGATTGCCTTTAATCTGTACATTGCTTTAGGTAGTATAGACATTTTAACAATGTTGATTCTTCCCAGCCACAAGCATGGTATATTCTTGAATTTGTTAATATCTTCTATTTCTTTTCTCAGGATTTCACAGCTTTCTTTATAGAGATCCTTCACACATCCTTTGTTAGATATATTCTCAGGTATTTCATTGTCTTTGGAGCTATGGTGAAGGATATTGTGTCTTTAATTTGATTCTCAATTTGACTGTGATTGGCATATATGAAGACTGATTTTGTATCCTGAGACATTACTATAATCTTCGAACACTTCTATGAGTTTTGTTCGTGAGTCCCTGGGGTTTTGCATATATAAGATTATGTCATCCATGAAGAGCAAGAGTCTGACCTATTTTGTCCACATTTGAATACCCTTGATTTTCTATGGCCTAATTATATTGGCTAGGACTTCCAGCACTGTGTTGATTAGCAGAGGCACTAGTAGGCATCCTTGTCTGATAAGCTTTTTTTTTATTATTATATAAACTGGAAATAACTTTTTATACTTTCATGTTTATAGCTTTTATCTTGTCTTATTCAGTAGTTTGAATCTTTGGGGCTGAATAAAGCATCAAAGATGTATATCTTGACCTAGTTTCTGATATGGTTTTATTATTAAATCTACTGTTCTTATGGGTTTTGAAGAGAAACCCTCTATGGATGTTTCCTTATTTCTCAGATGAATAGTGATTATATTTGAGTTTTTCATATCATTTTTCTGTTCAAATATAAAGGGTGCCGTTTTTCATTAGTTTGTTAATTGCCAAATTATCATTAGGGATTATAAATTTAAGAGACATTTACTATATAACAGGCCTTGGTTATGGTACTGTTTTATTGAATATTTTTTCCATGTTTATTTTGCATGAGTGACGTGAGTCTATAAATTTCCATTTCTGATTTGGTTTTGGTATTGTATGATAGCCTGCTAAAATTAGTTGGGAAATTTCGCTCTACTTCCTTTGGAATAGCCTGCATAGACTGAAATTATATATTTCCTAAAAGTCTGTTGAGATTCCTCTGTGTAACTCTTGAGACTGGTATTTCTTTTTAGTACTTTTTATTATGAAAAATTTTCCTGTTGATTTAATTTTATTTTTTGACAAATTTTATTGTGTTTATTTAAGGAATACAACATGATATTATGGGATACATATAGATAGTAAAATGCTTTCTATATAACATATCCATCATCTTACGTATTTAACCATTAAACATGGTTTAATATTTTAGCAAGAACAGCTAAAATCTACTCATTCAACATGAATCCCAAATACAACTTTATTACTTATTGTGGTTCTCATTTTTACACTATATCTCTACATTTGTTCACCCTACGTATCTGTAACTTTGCATCTTCTGACCTCCATTTCCTCATTTGTACCCCACCCCTACCGCCATCCTTGGTTAACTACTGTTTCATTCTCTATCTCCATATATATGGATTTTTTTGAATTTCTTTCTTTTTTTTTTTTGATTCCACATATAGTTGCAATCTTATAATAACTTTCTTTCTGTATCTTACTTCACTTAACACAATATTCCCTGGGCTCATCAATGGACACTTAGGTTTTTTTTTCTTTTTCATACCTTGGGTATTGTGAATAATGCTACAATGAAAACGAAAGTGCATATACCATGACCCCCTATCCCTCTCCCTCCTCCCTTCTCTTCAATCCCTCATGCCTCTTGAGGGTGGCACATAATTACAAGGGGGACTTTACATAACAAACTCAGTCAGTAACCTATGTCTTTGTACTGGCAAAAATACTACAATACAACAACAATAATAAAAATAATAATTGTTGGGTCACATTCTATTCTGTAGTTCTATTTTTAATTTATTTCAAAATTTCTATACTGTTTTCCATAAAGGCAATACCAATCTATTATACATTCCCTCAGTGTACAGAAATTCCCGTTGTTGTATACCCTTGCCAATATTTGCTATCTTTTGACTTTTTTTTATTTGGGGGGATTCATTTAGGGTACAAAGAATTAGGTTACACTGATTGCGGTTGCTAGGTAAAGTCCCTCTTATACCTGTGTTCCACCCTCAAGAGGTGTGCCATACACCGTGACACCTCCATCTCCTTCCTCCTCTGCTCTCCCAATCTCTCTTTCCCCGACCCCACCTCTTGTATTAAGTAGATCATCTAGTGCCTTTTATATCAGAATTGAGTACATTGGATTCTTGCTTCTCCATCCTTGTGATGCTTTACTAAGAATAATGTGTTCCAATTCCATTCAGGTTAATACAAAAGATGTACGGTCTCCATCTTTTTTAAAGGCTGAATAGCATTCTGTGGTATACATATACCACAGCTTGTGAAACCATTCCTGGGTTGGTGAGCATTTAGGCTGTTTCCACGTTCTGGTGATTGTAAGTTGAGCTGCAATAAATAGTCCAAATGTCCTAATAATAAAATGATTTTTTTTCTTCTGGGAAGATGCCTAGTAATAGGATTGAAGGATCAAATAGGATGTCTAATTTAAGTTCTTTTAGGATTCTTTGCACTTTCTTCCCAAAAAGTTGTATTATTTTGCAGTCCCGCCAGCAGTGTAGAAGTGTTCCCTTCTCTACACATCCACGCCAGCATTTTCAGCTTTGAGATTTTGTGATGTGGGCCATTCTCACTGGGGTTACGTATATCTCAGGGTGGTTTTGATTTGAATTTCTCTGATAATCAGGGATGATTAGCATTTTTTCTTATGTTTTTAGCCATTTGTCTATCTTCATCAGAGAAGGTTCTGTTTATATCTCTTGCCCAGAGGTATATGGGATTTATTACTCTTTTTCTGTTGATTAACCTGAGTTGTCTATAAATTCCAATTATCAACCTTTTCTCAGATTGATACCCCACAAGTATCTTTTCCCATTCTGGATTGTCTTTTTGCTTTACTTGTTGTGTCCTTAGCTGTGCAGAAAACTTTCAGCTTAATGAAGTCCTATTTGTTAATTTTTGTTGTTGTTGTGATGGCCACTGAAGTCTTTGCCATAAAGTCTTTCCCAGTCCAATATCATCAAGAGTTTTCTCCACACTTTATTTGAAGAGTTTTATGATTTGTCTTAGATTTAAGTCTCTCATCCTTTTTGAGTCACATTGTGTAAGTGGTGATAGGTGTGGGTAGAGTTTTAGCCTTTTACATGCGGTTATCCAGTTCTCCCAGCACCATTTGTTGAATAGAGATTCTTTTCCCCACTGTATGCTTTTGTTTGGTTTATCAAAGATCAGATGGCACATAGAGACTGGCTTCGTCTCTTGGTTTTCTATTCTGTTCCATATGTCTATGTTTCTGTTCTCTTAGAATTTAACCCAAACTTATGCAGATAACCGAATTTTCACAAGACATCAATGCAAAAAGGATAACCTTTTCAATAATGATATGAGGAAAACTTGAGTTCCCCATGCAAAAGAAAGAAATTGGGCTCTTATCTCACATCATACACAAAAATCAACTCAAGATGTGTAAAGGACTTAAATGTGAGAATATAAACTATGTTATTTTGTAACTATCTAAGTTTTCAGCCTTCTAGTTTGTTTTCTCCCCATTCTTACATACGATGAAATGCAGTATTTTTAAGAGTGCAGATTGATGAGTTTTGATAGAGCTGTACCTATATCTCCCACAAAATAAAGAACAATTTTGTCACCCCAGATGTCTTCTTCATGTCACTTCTAAACAGTCCAGCTTCAGCCTTCTATTCTCAACAGGCAACCACTCTTATGAATTCTAACACCATCTATTATTTTTGCCACCAGAATTTTGTGATAATGGAATGTAACTTGATATACTTTTGCTTGGCTACTTTCACTCAAATGTTTGTGAGATATATCTGTATTGCTGTGTAATTAGTAATTAATTCTTTTCTCTTGGCTATAAACTTGTTTGTCCATTCTCTGATGATAGGTATGGGTTTTTATTAATTAATGGTGATTGTGAATACAACGTCATGAGCATGCTTATGCCAGTTGTTGTGTGAACATACATTTTTGTTTCTCTTGGAAAATATTTAGCAGTAATGTTGCTAAGTCATAGTATAGCCCTATGTTTAACTTTATAAATAACTGATTGCTATCAATAGTTGCTATCAATAGTGATTGCTCAAGTAATTTCATGTCTTCATCAACATTTGCCATTAGTATTCTTCTAGTTTTAGCCATTCTGGTCCATGTACATGTGTATGTTATTTATTTGATGGAGTTCTATATAGATTCTAGGTACCATGTTGCAGTCCCTATAGCCTATGCTAGGAGGAGTGAGTTATAAGAAATACCTGTATAGGTCAATAATGGAACACCTGGGTCGAAAGGGCATAGAGAGGGATTTAGCTCTCCTAATAAGCATGAGAGCTCGCGAGATGAGAGCAGTAGTGAATTGGCAGTCTCTGCACCTGTGGTGTTGAGAAGCACAAGATCAGCCTTATATTAGGCTGGAGGAGAAGGCAGTCGAAAAGCACGCGCGTTCTATCATGGACCCGCTTACTTTAACTCTGTCTCCTCTCCTGCCTACTGAATGCCAGGACGGCGTCTTGGCTGAACATTATCAAGCTCCACTAAAGACTAAGATCTATCTATTCTAAGAAGACTGCTTTACTCTCTTTAAGACTCTCTCTCTCTCTCCAGCTAAAGTAGATAGCCTTCAAGCACCTAAGAGAAATTGTACCTGAGCAAACTAACTTAGCGGTCTGTGTCCGGAACCTAGTTAAGCTGGGCCCAAGACCTGGCCAGTCCAGGGCCCTGGCAAGAAGTGTCAGAAGGGACATGTGACAGTACTAGTTTTTTTTTTCATAAATATACACGTGTATATGTGCGTGTGTGGAGAGAGAGAATTGTCTGTGACTTAGCTATTGAATTTTTTTATGGGTTTGGGGGTTAGCGGGTTGTTAATCTTCCCTAGCATAGGTTTGCAAAAGTATTTATATATGTTTTCTCCTTAGAATATTTATAATTTTAGCTTTTACACTTAGATCTATGATCGGTCTCAAAAATGTGATGTAGGGCATAAAAGGTTTTATTGTGTTTGCTTTTTTGTTGGTTATATTTTTTGGTTTTCTGGTTGTACATGTCCACTTGTTTCAACACCAGTTGTTGAAAAGACTTCACTTTTTAAATTGTTGTGCCTTTGTACTTTTGGCAAAAATAATTGAAAATCTAATGTGTAGTCTATTTGGACATTATACTGTTCCATTTATCTACTTACCAAAATATACAACAACCCATACTTCTGTATAATATTGAGTAAATGTGGTGAGAGAAGACATCTTTTGATTTTATTTAGGATTTAGGTCGTTTAGAATTTTGCCGTTAGATATGGTGCATCTGTTTTAATAAAAATAGGAAAACTGTGATTTAGAAGCAGTTACTTAAGCTTATTCATCTCTCCCCTTCATGCTTCCCATGTAGTTTTTGGTGCCTTGCCTTTTTGTACTTTTTATATTAATCACTGAATTATGGTACAAATGATTATGTTGGTCATTTGGTTTGTTAGCATTCTTTTTAGTTGCTGACATATACATTCTGATAACTAAGTTTTAAATTACCAGTTTTTATTCACATTTCAGGATGAATAAACAGACTGTGTGGACTCTCAGAATTTTCCATGTAGACAAATTGTTTTGTATAAATGTTCCATATGTACTGTTTTTTTAACATCATATGTTCACATTTTTTCCCCCTGATCCTGATAGCAACTCTTTAATGCAAAGAATGTTAAGATTGAAGAATAATTGAGTCCCTTAATTACAAATCATGAAATTTTTAGTAGAATGTTACAGGTATAGGCAATATTTACCAAACATGAATATTAAATTTTACTTTAGAAATCAATTTAAAATACTAACTTTTGCAAGTTCAAAAGTCTTACAGACTTACATTAAAATTGTTTCTTATTTCACTTATTTAATTGGAGATAAAAGGCACTTAGAAATTGTGTAAATTAGTATCCTTCTCCAATTTCTGTCCTTAATAAGTATTTATTTGATATATTAAGTACATGATAAATCCAACATAGTTTTGATTTTGTCCATCCTTAAGACAGTAGTCCCCTTTTTAAAGTGGGTTTTAGATTGGAGGTCTGAAGTAGTATCGTGTGAGTGGGTGTATATGTGTGTATGTATGATATAACTCCTTTATCAGTGGTAAAGTTTGAAAAACCCATACCCCCTTGATTATTCTTAGAGCAAATCTTCCTTTTACTCTACTTTAAAACAGACATTTTATTGATTTTGTTTCCTAGTTCAATTTTGTGGGGAAATTGCTTGGACCAAGAGGAAACTCCTTGAAGAGGCTACAGGAAGAAACAGGTGCTAAAATGTCTATCCTGGGGAAAGGATCAATGAGAGATAAAGCCAAGGTACTGAACTTTGAATTTGATATTTAACACATGCGAGAGGTTACCTGTAATGTGGTGCGTCAGATTTACAGCACATATGATCCTCTTTCATCATTTCCTATGATGTTCACCTTCTGGGAATAGCCTATGGCACTTTTTCCTATCTCTTTTGTCTACCTAAAAATCAATTGTTGCCCCCCTTCCTTTTATTCAGAACATATATTCTGTATTTTCTTTCTTTATATAGTCCTTTGTGTAGGTTGCTATCAAATCTTTTCACATCTTAATGCGTCCTCTTTAGGATGTTAGTATATGTGTGTGTTCATTTTCTTTAATGCTCTGGCTGTTTCCCTTATCTTTCTTCAGTCATATCAACTAATCACATTCATTATATCTTCATCTCTCTGCTCTATTTCACTTTGATCCTCTTACCTGAAGCAATTTCAAATACTTATCTGCAATCTAACGGAATCCTACCTATTTCTTGAAATATTTCAATGATATTAAACAGCTCACCTGACCTCCAGGAGAACAATAAGCTAGGAAATGTATCAAGGTTGGTGTTGGAAATGATGTATATCATATCTGAACTACATCATTTCCCATTTTATGAAGTGATAGCAATTTTCCGTGTGTGAGAATTCAGTGTTTGGGAGAAATGCTATTTGTAGAAATTTACTCATATAGGATCTCGGAAAATTTCCTGAGAAAGGTAAATGTATATGGTAGTATCATTTGACCAGCCATACTTTTATGATTTGATAATATTGCTGTGGAAAATGAAATGTTTAAAGACTCATTTCTGACTATGGGAATGCTTGGAAAATTGCTGAGAAGTTCTGTCTTCAAACTATCAAATAAGACATCTTAAATTAAGGGAATTATAGAGAGAACAGTCACTTAACTGGTGACTATGTCATGAAGAAAATATTTTATCTTTCTCGTAGTAAGTCTGTGTTTGGAGTATGAGCCAGGCGTGTCATTTGGGTCCTCTTTTAGAATGGCTCAATCGTCAATTATAAAAAAATTGCAAAAGGTGTAATTTTTGCTGGGCTTTTCTTTGGGATAAGTTTTGGTTACTTTATACTGTATATAATTTTAGAAATGAAATGTTCTTATGACTCCTCCTGCCTCTAGTTTCTCTGACTCTATTGAGACTAAATATCAGATTTATTTAAGAGGTGATAGCCCTGCATTTGGTTGTAGGAAGTTTTTGCTTTCTGCCACAAACCTCTCTTATGTAAGAGGACAAATGGACACATATAATGTATAATTATATAATATAATATGTAATTTCATATATTCTTTTATATTGTTCTTATCATGGATTCTCCAAATATCTCGTCTCGCATGATGTGAACTTCACACTGTGTGCTTTGCCACTGTGACGTAGTCTTTAAGGTCTAGGTCAGAGGCTGTCTCCCTGAACTCTGGTCATAGGCTAAGCCGTCTTTTGTAACTTACATTTTACTGAGTTATCTGTTTATCTCCAGGCTGGAGATTTTTCCTAGTTAGCTTTGCGCATGTGGAACTTCCCTATAGTCTTTCCACCTCTTTGAAAATAGATGGGTGTATATATTTTTCATTCCCATACATTTGGATGTATTTCCTGTTCATAACATTTTAAATTAGATTCCTTTTTCCCTGTGAGCATGTTAGGTACCAGCAACAGCATTTGAAAACCTAATAGGAAACAAATTTGCTTCTATTATGTTACCATTAGGTTTAATTTACTGATATTACTTGTTACTTAAAATCCAGTTTCTTATTACTTTTGGGGGTGTTCCGTCATGTTTTTCTCTGCTCTGAGTGTTTTCATTGTTCTTTATAAAATGAAATATTTAATAGTGATAATAACAAAAATCTATTGCCCTGTAAAACGTATTTTCTTAGCATCCAGAAAATAAGAACTTAGCTGTTGAGACTTGGCCACAGAGCTGAAATAAAGCCACAGGCATAGATATGAAAAATCTACCTTAGTAAACACTTGATTAAAATAAACATAAATCCTATAAATTATTGATTACCATGCTGCTTTGCCTCTCTGCAACATTACTTGAACAGGAAGAAAGATTTTACATTATTTTATTTTTTTAACCATTAAATGAAACTCATCTGACTCTGCAATTACAGCGTATGAGTGAATATGTGTCGCAGGCATACAGCCCCACAAATAGGCAGGCTGCTATTCATGTACTAATTAAAGAAGCATGACCATGCTGTCTTGACACTTCTTGTTTATAATAATGAATTAAAACGAGGTCATTCCTCTTTTGAAGTTTACATTTGATTGGGTGAAATAGACAAAAATGTGAATGAATTTTATACTTTCAAGCATTGATAATTGTGATAGGTTAAAATAAGATAGAAGAGAAAAGAGATTAATGGAGGTGGGAGCAAATTTGACAAAGTGGTAGAACACTGGATAATGGCGGGAACCAAGCAAAGATTAGAAATAAGAGAGAAAAAGCCAAATGTGAAGGCCCTGAGGGAGAATCTGTGATTTTACCTAGAACCATGTGTATATCGGTGTCTGTAACTATTATGGCAACTACAACCATAACTTTGTTTTAATAATCATATTCATTCTACTTCAACTACTACCTGATTCCCTAGTTTGTCTTTATGGTACGACTCCCTGAAAAGGAATTTGCAAATCCTGGCTTCCCTCCATTCTTTACTGTTTCCTCCCTCGGTGTCTCCTTCCAGCCCTCCGAGTTCTGGATTAGTCTTTAGATTTCTTTACTCCCTTCTTGATCTCATTCCACTTACGATCACATTTTATACACTTAAAATTTATGTCCAGACCCAGATCTCTCCAGTGAGTTCTATATATTCTAAATTTATATATTTGTCTACTCAGTATGGCAATGTAGATGTCCACTAGGCACTGAAACATCATATGTACACACACACACACACACATACACACACATACACACACACACACATACACACACATACACGCTCCTACACAAACACCAACACGTGTATGTGAACAAAGACTCTGTCTTGACCCAACCTTAGTCAAGCTTTTCTGAGGACTCTCCTCAGCTATACATGACTGTCCAAAGATTGAATGCATTTGTTTAAAGTTTGTTATCTGCAAGCATTAAGGAATTCAAGTATTGTTCACATTTTATTCAAAAGAAAAAAAAATGACTGACGCATTTGAGGCACTCCTGGTGCACTAACAAAGCCTGGGTCAAGGGCCTCTTCTGTTGTCCTGTAGAGAGACAACTTTGCAGAAAATATTGCTCAATAAATTCATTTGCTTCACTTTTGTAAGGTATGGTAATGCAGTTTATTTTACCATGCCAGGCCTACCATTCAGATTAAAGAAGTATGACCATACTGTGTCTTCACACTTCTTGTTCAGTGTATGTCTTAACCTTAATCCTTACCTCATGACAGAAGGAGATATTTAGATCGTTATCTAAGTCTAGAAAAAATAACTAATCAAAAATATTTATTTCCTATCTGTTATGTGCTCAAGAGTCGTTTCAATATATGCTCTATGGAAAGTATTAGACATGTCTACAGACTTTGAAAAGCTCTTGATTTAATTAAACATTCCAACCTGTGTAACTTTTTTTTTTAAGAAACTGTCAGTCATTTGGATTAGTAGGGGGATAGAGTGACAAGCTCATTTAGTTTTGTTTTTGTAAACCTATTAAGACTTCTTAATCCTTAAATAGGAAAATGTGAAGTTTCAAGATTTGTTCTGATTATTATAAAATTCACTGCATTATGTAGGAAATAGTTCTAGTAGGGTCTAAGATATCTAGTGGTATAGAGTAGTGTACCAGACTCAATAATTTTAATGTTTTTATTTTTTATTTCTGTTTGGGGGGAGTCATTACATTTTTTAAAAATTATAGCCAGGCAACAACTCTGTAAGCAAACAAAGAAAATAAAAGTAAAACTCAAAATAAAATGTAGTAATAGCCAAGCTAATACTATGAGCACAATCCACCTGTATATTCATGGTTTCTTTCCTATATCAATCAGATCTTAGAAAATGTGAACTCACATTCTACTTAGGACCACCTAGTAGTATTTGGACAGAATCTGATTTTAAATTGGGAGGATAAAAAGGTAGTCTAGAAAATAAAATATGTAGTATTGATATTTTATTGAAAACAAAATATATAGTATATGATATTTTAAAATGTCTCAAGAAATTAACTGGCCATTTAGAAATTACTTAAAAATCTAAATCCTAAATATGCCATCTGGCCAGCTGGCTTGAAATAACCACCAGCTGCCAGCTTCAGTGGCAATGGATTCAAAGCAGTGTTCAGGGTAACTTACTGTAGCTTCAGACCGTAGTTTTAGTGGTGCTGGTGACAAAGATCTGTGAGGGAAAACGGAAGACGCAATGGTTCTACAGGCTAATCTTTGAAAAAAATGTGAAAAACAAACATATTATCCCCAAGAAGAAAGGTTAGACAGGTTAGAGAAAATCACACAATGGCCGAACATACCCAACAAGTGTCAGGAAAGAGGAAAGCATGAAATTTCTTGCAGACTCACCCATTGCCACACATAGCTATGGGGTAAGGTAATTATGTTCTAATACAAGGGATTTTGGCATTTCTATTAAAAATTATGGAATATGGTCTTTAATCCTGCTAATGATTATATATTAAAAGTAAAGTGCTGCTTGATAGACCTGCATTTGAAAATGTGTGACAGTTTTCAAGGCAAGTTGTTCTGTCTTTGTTGTGCTATTGACATGCTTAGTTTCTATTTTATAATATATCTTTGTTTTTGGTTATGTCTACCTTTGTAAATCCTTTCTGATTATATGGAAAATTTATTTTCGTCAACAATAAAATCATTGAAAACCTTCAAAGAGCTGTGGTTGCCTGGTGGGCAATGCATGTGTGAAACGGGTGCAGCCGTCCTCTCATTTGGCTTCTGGGCTCTGCCTAACATCAGACAGCACAATGGTCTCTACAACCCTGAAGGGGCAAAGCCATGGTCATTGCTTGTCAGACAGGCTATGTTTGTTTTAACAGACTCCTGCTTCAACTTTTTAATATCTCAAATACCAAAGCAATTTGTAATCCTCCCAAATCAAGAGCCCAGACATTTTGATTTTAATTTTAGCTGTGCCTCTAATGAACTACACAGTAGATAAACAATATTTCTTTTTCAACTTTTCTTCTTCAAACAATACCTAATTCATCTTGACTTCCAGAAGAATTGGAGGAATAAGCATAATAATTTACTTAAATATCACTGGAATTTGTCATGCACAGGGAGTATTATAAAATAACAAATAGGTAGAATTGTAGTTTTCTTTGATTCAGTGAATTTTCTGTTTCTCTAATCTGAATTCTGAAGAGTTAGAGTAACAGATTAAAAGGTTCCATCCAAACAATAGCACATGTGATGAGGAACATTGCATATGGATATATGTGTGGGGTATACAATGAAACCTATGTTGTAAAGTTGGACGAATCCATCATTTCAACTGCATTGTATTTGGATTATAAGTGACCAAAAATTAAAATGATCAGGTTTGGGTTGAAGAATTATATCGTCATATTTGTGGAATAATTTTTCCCATTAGCATCTTTATCTTTTTTATGTCTGAATAATTTGGCATTCACTGTAGTGTGCTATGACCTGAGAATGAAAAAAGAAATAAACCAACAAACTATCTTGGCTTAATTTCTTCATAAGCTTCAATGATAGGGAATGAGGTAACAATATTTTAAGTACTGTGAATCAAAGTTATGTATTCTCTTAAATCATTAAGTTTTCTAGTCTGATTTTATTCACACCAAGACAAATTCATCTTCAATTTTATGATTAAGACCTTCTGTTTGGAAACTTCCAGAGATCTAATATCACAGCCCTAAACCAAGGATTATATGCAGAAAAGATTATTGTAAATGCTGCCAGTTTGGTGGCTTTTCTGCCATTGTAAATTTTCACGCAATGACATCACTCTTATTTCCCTGCAGGAATGAAATGAGGGAATCAGAATCCGAGTCTTTTTCCCCATATTGCAAAAGTGTTTTAATTTATTAAGCTATTAAAAATAGAACGTATGAAAAGAGAAATATTTCACTTTTAATAAATCTGAATATAATGATGTAGTTCTTTTCTACCCCTGAGGAAATCCTTCTTTTTCTCATAGCTTTTCTGTTCATCTCAAAAATTCAAATGCAATGTAACCAATGTAAATAGGGCCAGGTATATGTTGAGAATATTTTAAATGTTATATTCTACGGCAGTTTTAAAGATGGCTTCAAATTCTTTGACATTTGTTTTGGAGAAAGGCAAGTGGTCTCTAATTCATCCCCCTTGAATCTGCATAGATTCCGTGAAGTTCTTATAACCAATACAATGCAGAGGAAATGTGGATGTGTGATTCTTGAGGCTACTTTGGAAGAAGGTGTGCATTTTGCTCACTTGCAGGAGACCTGTCTCTTGAAGCTCAAAGCTTCCTTCCAAGGATTCTGACAATCCTGAGGCTGTCTCCTGTGAGGAGCCAAGATTACACAGAGAGACTCTATATAGGTGTCAGAAGGAGTCCCGGTGGAGACCAGCCTCTGAGCCATTTCAATGCAGGCTTTACATGTGCAGATAAAGACCTCTCCATATTTTTCAAGCCTTTGCTCATTTGAGGGATCCCTAACTTCTCGAATCCTGTTCTCTATGGCCCAAGAAATTCTGGAGCAGATACCAGCTATTCCTATGAAGCTCTATAGTCTCTGACCCACAGACTCCATGTACATAATAATAATGATATTAAAATGGAATGGAATGGGGTGGCACCCGTAGCTCAGTGGGTAGGGCCACATACACCGAGGCTGGCGGGTTCAAACCCAGACTGGGCCAGCTAAACAACAATAACAAGTGCAACAGAAAAATAGCCAAGCATTGCGGCGGGCACCTGTAGCCCCAGATACTTGAGAGGCTGAGGTAAGAGAATTGCTTAAGCCCAAGAGTTTGAGGTTGCTGTGACCTGCGATGCCATGGCTCTCTACCCAGAGTGACAGCTTGAGATTCTGTCTCTAAATAAATAAATAAATAAATAAATAAATAATCAAATGGAATGGAATGATTAGTTATACAATAATTGACAGCTGGGACACATTACTACTACTTTCATGTCATATTAAGAGATTTACAACATTGTTAGCAATTTTCTAAATATGATGTATTAAATTAACGCTCTTGGTACATTTCTGCTTCTCTGTAATGGTAATCATTTTATATTCTGGTAATTTCTAGAGGTAGGTGTGTGTGTGTGTGTTTCTGGATGTAGGGGGCTTCTTTTGTTTTGTTCTTTTTGTATTATTTTTACTTGCAACTTATTTTGAATTTGTCTCTCCCACCATCAAATGATTGAAGCACATGTTAAAATTTTATTTCAAATTTGCCAGTGGAGGAAAAGCCTTCCAAGAGAGGCATTTCAAAGACTGTTTTTTTCTTTTTTTCCTGGCAGAGACATTTTATGGGACACCAGACACCAAAAATAGAAACTTCTACTTAAAAAGTATTAGGATATTTGTAAAACTGGTTCAAGGTCCTCCTGCTTTTGCATGTCTGGCTTAACGTCATGAGACTACAGGCTAAATGGGCAGGTATTTCAGTTTCTCTGGAAGGCTTCTACAGCCACAAAGCAGGGGCTCCTGCGTTATTTCTTGGATACTAGATGGATCCCACAAGAAGTTAATAGCAACACACAGAAAGTTCTACCACAGACTAAGATTGGGACAGTTTTCTTTCTCAGTCCTTCCTTTTGACTAACAGAGATCATTAAAGGTTCATTGGGGGCAAGAAAGTTTCCATATGGCATTTTTGTGCAGAGAACATTAACTGAGTATGCTACTTCATTAGTCATTTCTGATGTTCCTTATAGAAGGTGAAATTCAGGTCTGAGATCAATTTATAGATTACAGGAGCCATCAAGATTACTTAAAATTGAAACATGTGTACCCATGGATGTTATTTTCTTTTATGCTAATTTCTTATATTAGAGAAGAATGTGCAATCAGAATTCCAAGGCAACTAAGTTTAGCAATTTATATATAACATATAATATTAATATACTTTATATTTTGCAGATATATATATATATATATATCTTCAGTGGATAATCTGTGTGCATGAACATGTATTTCTGTCTTGTTTTTGTTTTTAATAGCAAGCACTAATTAATACATAAAATACTCCTAGTTTAGAGAAAATCTAGAACATATTTAATTTCTTGAGTTCTTTATTGCATTTATATTTTTTAAATATAATCTTTCTTCCTTTTTTTACAGAAGATCCTGTTTTTAACTTGCCCACAAACCCAGTATGCAAAACAGTAAACTCATATGAGCGTATCTTTGTTCTAATTGGAAAATTGACTATGAGACAGAATTAAGTAGCTTTATTTTACTCATTATAAGATATACTCCATGTTTAATTAATGGGTAATTTTAATGTTGAACTATTAAATGGTTCTCAAAAAAGCGAAATACTAATACTTAAGTTTCTTAGAAAAGCCTTTGATACAAAGTTTGTTATTACTATTCCTATGCTTTTAGAAAGATGCTTTTAAATGTTTGTTTTAAATAGTTGAATCCTGACCCCAATGTAAGCCATGTACTTTGAAGAGAAACTTGGACAAGTTGTTCTAGCACAGCGTTGGGAATTTGGGGCTCCAGTCTGGAGGATAATGGGCCCAGAGTGGGAATGCAGAAGAGGAAAAGCCCGCATTTAGCTCAAGTGCACATCAGCAGTAATTTAGATTCTGGATTTCATTAGTAGCAGGGATTTTTATTTGATTTAGTATTCTGTTGTCTTAGAAGATTTTTCACTTCACAAGCCATTCAAATGTTGAATAGCAGCCTACCTTTATCAGTCACTGATACCTGAATTGTTCCTTAGTTAAATAGTGTTGTCATGAGTACAAGAAAATTTGTTTGGGCTCTTGACCGCTGTTGTCACAATAGAAAACTCTCTTTTCTGGCAATGGTTAATGATGCTAAATGAAGCCCCAAGAAATAAAAACAAAAAAAAAAAATCACAAGCTTCTCAGTCTAATGAATAACAATATTAGGAGTATACTTTTCATTGTTTCCTGTACATATGAGTTCAGCAAGAATGAAGTCAAGAAGACTGAGAAATAAATAAACCAGGATATAAATGAAAATGTATATGTTCTGGTACAAACAAAATTGATTGCACCACGTAAATTTTTTTCCAGCAGGGCAGTGCTTTGTGCCCTTCCAGAGAAGCTCTTCACAAGGCATTCGGTGTGAATGATGTCCCCAAGCTGTTCCACTGTGGCAGTCAAGCCAGCTGCCAGGGCAAGCAAGCCAAATGCCAAGAAAGGAAACATTGTTGTATGTTTCCCTTAATATCTAAATGTAGACATCACCAAGACTCCCTCTGAATATATTTGCTTTTTAAAATGTTATGTGCAGAGATGTGTACTGTTTGTCTATTTTGTGCAAACTTAGCGTTTTGTTTTAATTTTGAAAATACTAACATTAAGTTTCTTTGCTTTTTTTGGTCAGAGTTTTAAGATGGACAGTAAACTGCAATGCCAGTATTCTTCCATGGGGTTTATCCCAGATAAGGAATCCCTCAGCTACAGGGATAGAATTGCTAACATCTACAATTCTAGAATCACTGTGAGGTAAAAAAAAAAAAAGCAACTAAAATGTGGGCTTTGACTTACAGAGTTTGAGCTGTCTCCCATCTCGAAGCTCGGCTGCCCCCTGCCACTTCCTTCTCATCAGCAGCGGGTTTTCTGTTTGCTCTTCTTTTTGTATGTTTTATAGTATTTTATTTCTGTCATTAAGCATTTTTATGGAATGATTTCTTCAGTCTCGATTATTTTCTTTTCACCTTAAAAACATTTTAAGTCAAATAATAAAAAGTCAGAATTATTTTTCTTGAAGTTTGGAAAACACCCACTGACTCTTTTTTTGTATTTTCTTGACCGTGCGAGGGGTGTTAATTTTTGCAGTGACACTACACAAATCAGATCTGCTTCAATGACATCAGTAGTCACTTCTACCCATCCGGGAGCATAAGTGGTGCCGAATAAAATGGTGAGCGCTGAATTGAACAAACCTATTCTACCCGTGTGGAGTTAGTCTTTTCAGGATTCCAATTCTATAAATTTTAGGTTAGAAGTTTTATGCACATTTTATTTAATAACAATAACCATGCAAAGATAGCATACACAAATCTTTAATGTGATTGTCATTTATTTAAAGGGATATTTCCCAACCTGAGTAGGGCAAAACTATTCTCAATTCTAATAGCTTTAATGTAATGATCTAGGTGAGACATAAGAATTAAATTTAAGCATTAAACTTAACAAGCTTAAGTTTTAGAATATTATGAGGATGATTATAGGTCTGTATTAGTTTCATACATCTGATCTGAGGTGTATGTATGATATAAAAGTATATCATAATACACATAGCTCAAATGGTACATTGGTCTATGCAATTTTAAAGTTGACAGATGATGTAAAGATATTAGTTTAATTCATTTATTTCTATAGTCTTAATGTATTGTTGCCCAAGAGATAGTAATTTTCCTGAGATCCCTGGATAATTACTAGGAAACATTAAACAACCCAAAGACAAACATGAAGGCCCTATCATGAAATCAGCTTGCTTTAAGTAGCAGATTAACATCAGGTAACCACAACATTGAAAGAAAACAGACTTGGCTAACTTTTGCTTTGACGGTTCTTAAACTATTGCAACCCAAGTTGAATAAGTAGAAAATGGATCCAGATTTCTTTAACTATCATGGAATTACTTTTTGGATCTATTACACAAGATTGAACTGAGCATGGCTCTTCATCATGATGTGGCCTCCATAAAAAACTGGTGGTTCATGTATTACATCTATGAAAATGTTGCTGTTCATCCTCTCTCCTGTTTGTTAATGACAGACACCTAGGATGGAAAAGGGGAGCAAAGCACCTGGTACCCATGCTGCTGGGTCAATAGCCTGTCCACCGGGATTTGAGAGTGTTTTGCACATACTGACACACAGTCAGAGAAGCGAGCCCATCACTTCTCCTCCAGACAGCCCCATACTCAGTAGACTTCTAGGAGTGTGTTCTCTCCTGGAAAATCTTTGAGTCTCTGGAGCCCAGTGTTTACTTTTTAGAAGGAGAGACTTTCTTTCATTTCTTCATCCCTATATAGTTTTATAGGTTAGGAAATTGATAAAAGTGTCTTTAACTGCACACCTACACAATTTATTTTCACATTGCTGTAATAAATTACTGGTCAGTTGTAATCCACAGATGCCACCTTGATGAATATGTTCCCTCCTAAACCACTGGTTTTATGAAAACCACAAGGCCAGATCATTACATTTTTTTCACATCACTTGTATTAATGTATAACTTACATACTATAAAATCTATCACTTTTAAGCGTTTAAATGTTCACAATAACAATTATCACAAGGAAGATAAAAAAAATTTTCACCTAAAAACTTCCCTTTGGTTCTTCCTTCCCCTGCACTCTCTGGTGAGCACTAATCTGCTTTCTGTTATTTTCACCTGTTTTTTTCCCCTAGAATTTCACAAATGATGTTAGATAGTATAAAGATCTGGGCCACATGTGGTGGTTCAGGACTGTAATCCTAGCTCTCTGAGAGGCTGAATAGGAGGCTTGGTTGAGGCCAGGATTTTGAGACCAACCTGAACAAGCACAAGATCCTGTCTCTACACAAAACAGAATGAATTAGTCTGGTGTAGAGTTGCTGTTGTCCCAGCTATTTGAGAGGCTGAGGAAGGAAAACTGGTTGAGCCTGGAAGTTGAGGTTGAAGTGAGATACGATGATGCTGCAATTTGGATGGAACTGGAGAACATTTTCTTAAAGAAGTTATCTTACAAATATGAAAATAAACACCACATGTGTACGCATTCACTATTAAATTGGATCTAACCGATGAGTCCACATGTGCACGGAGGGAAGTAAAACTCAGTGGAAATCAAGTGGGGGGCATCAAAAGCCAACCTGAGGAGCACAGTGATCGCTAGGTGGGTGATGGGCACACCTATGGCTGTGGCTCAGGCATTACCAAAGTGATCCACGTAACCAAACATTTGTACCCCCTTCATATTTTGAAATTTAGAAAAAGATAAAATTTAACTTGAGAATATCAAAAAAAAAAAAAAATTATTGAACCATACACTTAAAGTGAGTGAATTTAATTATTGCAAAACATAATTTAGTAAGGCTGATTTAATAAAAATTTAAACAAATGAAAAAGAAAGAAATATGGTATATAGACTTGTTCCTGTGTTCTTTCATTTGACATAATGCTTCTGAGGGTCAGCCCCTCACTGCGTGATTCAGTGGTTTGTTCTTTGACATTTCCACTGTACAGCCACATCAACCATTGCATTATCCATCCTTCTCATGGTAACTTAGGTTGCTTCCAGTTCTGGCTACTATTAATAAGGCTGCTGTGAAGATTCACATATGTCTGTGTGGGGAGGTATTTCAACAGTAGGCAGTCTGGGAATTTTTTAAACAGAAGTTAAAGCACAAGGACATCTATATCATCTTATTTTATTAATGTAATTTTTTATAATTATTTGTTTTATTGCTCTTTTTTATTGAGCAATAATAATAATAATAATAATAATGCTAAAAAGGTAACATTCACATTGTCGGATAAGAGTATGTCTATCGAAGAATGGTTTGACTCTGAGGTTCATTATGGAGTTGTCAGTTGACTTCTTATTTTTTTTCCAAAGTCTCAAAAAATAGACGACCAATATTTATAAATAAAAATAAAAAATAATTCAAAAAACAGATCATGCCAAATCTTATAGACAATAGAAAAAGAAGAAATATTTCAAAATTATTCCACTTCATCTGGATACACCTGATATTAAAACTGGAAAAAATATATTATTATAAAGGAAAATTGCAAACATACTTCACTAATAATGAGGATGCACTATTATATATTATATATTATATATATTAATGTAGTATATTTATCAAAGGAGTATAAATTTTTGAGGAATTTAAAATTACTCCTAATGTATTGGTTATACACTTACTCTGATTTTTTTGTCATAGTTTTCTTGAGATTACTAGCATCTTTTAGTTCTGGGAAAGATGCCTTTATTGGTTATGCATTTTTCATTCTGCAAATAATCATTTCTAAATTGAGGTCTGAGAGAGTATTTTCCCAGAAATGCCCTAAGTGAGGATATCAGAATTCAGAAGGAAAGTCAAGATTCTGATTCCCTCATTGGAGAAACTAGATTTGTTAGAAAAATGAAGCCATCTGCATCAATTTAGACAGTTTTACCAAATTGATTCATGAAGTGTCTAATATTTCCATGTAATTAGCAGTGGCATTTTCAGACTGTATAACCAAGAGGAAAATTTAATCTTCTCTGAAGAATTGCACACTCCAGGGTTGATACTTTAGCAAATTATATTGTTCTAAGGGAGTACTCACGAAAGAATTATATCAGACTTTGAACAGATGCTGCAAGAGCCCCATCTTATTACTGGTGCACCACGGTGGTGATATTAGAAATCTTTGTCTCTGCCCTCACATGTGATGTTAAAGCAGATTTCCCAGTTTCCACATCTGACAGTTTAGTGGTGAATCTCTTGTGGCTGCTGCAGAAAAGTTCTACTTTCTCTTCTCTTTTCTCTTCTACTATAAAATAAACTTTAGTTATTAAGTTCAATATCTTTTGTCGAAAATCTAAGGAAGATTTTCCTCTAATGGAAGGTGGAGGGTTAATTTCACATGATAATATCTATCTCTCAATTGCAATTTTATTTCATAGTCAAAGAGCTTATACTACATATGCACATTCATTTAAAATAAATAAAAATGTAATATCTATCTACTATTAACAGAATTTTGCCTATATCATTATAAACCATGAATTTCATGCCTGTTAAAATTGCTTTACTTATGGAAATCAGTCTTGGAGATGGATTCATTATGAAACCCCCCAGGTCTGTTAATACACCATACTCACTTCTGTTTTATCTTTGGAGTTTGTATTTCTGACCTTCTCTCTTTTGTGCTGTTAGTGGTACTGAATGCAGATGGACCACACAGCTATTTTATGTAATGGAGGACAGACATGCTTAGATAATTAATCAGAGAACATTTGTCTCCATGACCTATTGCATAGGAATTAAAAATTAATTTCTAAATATATCTATGTTTCCTGATAATGTTACTTATTCATAAATTTCTTGGACATCATAATAGATGATAGATTTAGTTTATTCGGTTAGAAAATATTTGATATATTTTGTGAAACAGTTTCCTAAGAGGAATGTTAGTTAAATGGAGCATATCTTAAAAGTTGTTTGAATATTTTGTTTAGCTTTATACACCATCCCTGTTAAAAAAGAAAAATCTCCCCTCCCACAGATGTAAAGAAATATATGTCACTTGTTCATATTAATATTGACAAATAAGTTTTGTTACTATATTCCTAATATTTTATTGTGCCTGTAACTAACACTGATTATGAATTTGATATTTTGGCAGTATTAAAGTGCAGGCTATTAAAATTATATTTAGATAATTATTATACAGAATTTCTAAAATATAAGAAACCATTACCCATCCTTAGGGGAATTACAAGATTATTGATGACCACAGTTAATTTTTTGAAGACTGTCCAACTTATTACTTTAAGGATGGAATTTCCCCAGTCCAAATACACATAAAAATGTTATCATCATTATTGTTTGCCTAAATAATTGAAGAGAATTCTGATTATATCTTATAGAAAGTAAATTCAAGACACAAGAAAGAAATCAAAACAGCCACTATCATATCTCAATCTTAGTTATCTTGAAGACATATTTGTTATAAAGAAAGGTAAGTGAGTCTTGTGAGTTATCATGTGTTAAAAAGTAAATTTTTACATTCTGCCACATTGATTAGTTGAGAGGAGCTGAACATTATTTAAGCAGGTTATTTGTTAATGTCTTTAAGAAAACAAATTGCCAGGAAGTGTTACTGTTATAGTTATGGTGTTTCACATACATACCCACATTCACACAAATATGTTGGGAATTTTAAAGCAAATATGAAAAAAACATATGACTAGAAGATTTGACTAAAGATATGTGGAGTATATAAGCAAATATGAAAACTAGCAACTTTAGAGGAAAGATAGCTTTTACATTGCATAACTAATCATATGCTAGCCAGAAGAATATTACATTTACAGAAAGAATAAGCAGAAAGAATCCATATGTAACAAGGACTTCACTTTCAGGTTAACCAAATCATCAAAAAGGATCAAATCTGTTAAAACGCATACAGACGACATTTCAAGGTATTGGGTTCTCAGATACTTTCTTTTTTTTTCTCTCTCTCTTTTTTTACTCAGATACTTTCATTGAAATATACCGTACAAAAAAAATTAATAATAGCCTTAAATCTTATCCACATTTTTGTCTCACTCGGCTCAATATTCTTTGAAATTTGCAGTTTTATACAGTATTCTTTTAAAATAAAACATACATTACATTTTGAAGGAGAAAAACATCTATTTCTTCTTTGCTAGACTACTATTCTCAATATTTTGCTTTTAACTCCAGATGTGTGAGGTTTTTGTTTGTTTTTATTCCCAGTATCAATGGATTCTCCAACAACAGAAGGGTGTCCTACTAAGGGCTCAGTCCCACAAGACTATCCTTTACTTTTGTATTTCAGCACCAATCAGAGATGGTGGGTCTTCATGTTACCTATAACTTTTGTCTGTCTTGACTATAGATTGGAGGTTCCTACCACCACCTTCTCAGGTTTATTAATTTGCTACAAAGGGTTCATGGGTCTCAGGAAAATGCATTCCTTACCAGATTACTGGTTTGTTATAAAAGGATGTATAACTCAGCAACAGCAAGATAAAAGACACGCAAAGGGCAAGGTATGGAGAAAGGGCATAGAGTTTCCCTGCCCTCAGCTGGGTCGGCCTGCTCCCATCACCTTTATGTGTTCAACAAAACGAAAGCTTTCCTATGGATTTTCATGGCGGCTTCATTTCATAAGCATGATTTATTTAGTATTAACTCATTGGCCATTGCTGATTGATCAGTATTCAGCCCTGTGCGACTCCAAATTCCAACACTCTAATCATGCTTATGAAATGAAATCCCCGTAAAGAGATTCACCTGACAACAAGCCCCCACTTCTTTAGAACCTTTCCGAAAGTCATCTCTTTAACATAAACTCTGGCGTGAGTGAAAGGAACTTGTTACAAATGACGAAATACTCTCTTTTGTCCTCCTCAGGAGGAAAGGGAAGAAACAAACAAAAAACCAAGCAAACACGTAACAAATCCCCCTTTCTCTTCCAGGAGCTCTCTGTTAGAAACTGGAGGCAGGAAAGAAGACCCAATACCTATTTCTTATTACATCATAACCTTGCCTATTTGCCTTCCTATTTCTCTGCGAATTGAATTTTTAACTGTGTAAAAATAAACAATTATTATGTAGCCAAAATAATTAAAAATAAAAATAATTTAGAAAAATGCACTTGGCAGTGAGAAATAAATTTTCCTTTTTTTATGATTTTATAAGATTTATAATGATAATGTTCCCCTAACACATTCTGTCTTGTACAAGTCACTGCAATCCAGCTTTGTTCTCTCATTTCATTCAAATGGTGGGGTAAAAAGAAGGATTTAATAGAATATTTATTTCCAAAGTGAATACTTACTTCCTAAATTCCAGAGATGGATATAAAATAGAGGCAAAGAACACCCACTATATGTACAATAGGAGTTTTCCAAAAAAGGAAATAGGGATAAAAAGCCATATTGGAATAAAATTTTCCTGAAACAAACAAGCAAACTTGAAATTGCATAGAAAGCATTTGCCATGTATCTAGGAATATTGACCAAAAAATATTAGACACATAGTCATTAAAATATAGACTTAAAACAAGTCTTTATATGTGTAGCCAAAAATACAAGGTCACTTATAAATGAAAAAAATTTAAAAAACAAGAATCAGGTTAGCAATGACTTTTGCCAGTGATAAGCAAGCAACTTATACAAGGCACTTAAGAAAACATACTGTGAACCAGGATTTTTTTTATTCAGCCACACTAACCTTTATATATGAAAGCCTCAGGTGATTAGTAACATTCAAAAACTAAGGGGCTCTTGAACTCTGGGAGCATGAGTTGGGTGGATTGCCTGAACTCAGGAGTTTAAAACCAACCAGAGATAGAGACCTTTCTAAAAAAAGGAAGAAGAAGAATGGCCTGGCGTTGTGGTGGGCACCTGTAGTCCCAACTACTCAGGAGGCTGAGCCGGAAGATCACTTGAGCTCAAGAGTTTGAGATTACTGCGAGCTATGATGACTCTACTGAGGTCAACAAAGTGAGTCTGTTTCAAACCCCACCCCACCCCCCAAAATAAAACAACAAACTAAGGGCCTTTGCTTTATGGGTCCTTTCTGTGTAATCTTCTGCAGAAATTAAATGTAATTGGGTTACTAAGTCATCCCCATGGATATTGCTAAGTGGGAAAATTATGTATAGAATGCTGTCATTTATATAAGCAAAGGAAAACATAAATATAAGTAAGTAAATAAACACTTTAAGCATGAAGCACCTTGTCATAATAGAAGTTGAGAAATCTATTTACTTCAGAATTAAGTTCATAGGTGTCAGGAGCTAACTTGAAGTAGTTTCCTCTGTTCAAAGACAGGACAATTTGCATACCGTTAAGGACGAAGATTCCATTTAATTGAAACACAGCAAACATTTTTAACTCTATGATCGAAGAATATGACACTACATATGAAAAATTCTTAGTAAAAAGTTGAATCTGATTTGTATCAAGCCTTTGGATATAACTAAAAATTTATAGGAAGTACAGAGGAAGGAGAAACGTGGTAAATGATGTTATATAGTAAGGGAAACCTAGACTAATACTACAGGGGGAAAGGGTCTGGGCATCCTCTACAATCACAAAAAAAAAAAGAAAGATGTGAGAGCATAAAAGAGATTGGGGCCAACATAGCCCTTTTATATTTATATATTATATATTTATATAAATATAAATTTACATATTTATATAATAAAAGAGGACTACAAAAGAACCACTGCCTCTTTCTTACCTTTCTGAAGAAATTCTGCTTTTGACAATAAATCCTCTATTAGCTTTTAGTCTGATTTATTTTACAGAAAGCTCCAATACAAGGCTCTTCAAACTCGCGCAATTATAAAATACATTGTCTTTTGTTTAAGCATTCATTTTTAAATAGTAAGGAGATTTTAAGATATATATTAAAGGTTTTTTGGCTTTTCTTAAGTCCATTACATTAAAATAGTTTCTAAAGACAGCCTAGGTTGAGCAAAAGCAAAGTGCTGTTTGTGGGGTGCAGTAAGGGAAAGGGTGATTTCCACCTAGTTGCTTTGTTAACTTTGCACTTTCTTTATATGATTGTTTGATTTTAGTTATTTGCAGCCTTGGATACTTTCAGGAAGAATAATTATGTATTCAGGGTGAAGGAGTTGGGTATAAGATCTGAGCTTTACAACTCTGGAAATAAGGGAAATAGATGAGATTTTAAATTGACTGTGGAAGATAATGGTTGTGTATTTCTGGGTTATGTGTATTGCCATCTTAGTGATAAGATGCTTGAGAAACCTATTAAATATGTTTTTAAGAAAAGAAAACATGAAGCAAGCACAAGGTGTGTACCTAATTTCAGCCTTGATAGTAAGAAACAAACAATCAAAAATAATTATTTGGAGAAATCAATACTAAATTATACTTGTTTAAGATTAAAAAGTATGAATTTTTATATGTGATAATGGTATTGAAACTGTATTTTTTAAAAATCTCCTTTAGAAATATATATACTGAAATAACAATATATTTTTAAAAGTTTAAATATGTATAACAATCAAATTTTTTACCTGAAAATAGATAATAAGGCAATTTCTAATCAAAATTAGGATATTCTTCAAACAAGTAGAAAGACACTAATAGCTTTAAAGTCTCCTTAATGGGGGCGGCATCTGTGGCTCAAAGGAGTAGGGCACGGGCACAATATACCGGAGGTGGTGGGTTCAAACACAGCCCCTACCAAAAACTGCAAAACTGCAAAACTGCAAAAAAAAAGTCTCCTTAATGAAATCTTAGAAATTAGGAAGAGTCAGCTAAAAATCAAAAAATATAATTAAATGTGAGCAAACAGTGACTAAAGGAAACATGCAAAATTGAAAATTAATGTTCTAGGATAACAAAATGTAAATCACCATTAAAATAGTATATTTGAAATAATTATCTGCCAAATATAACTCTTTTAGCAAGAAACTGGGATAAGCACCTATCAAAATTAAATTTCATTTTTGTTAAGTATGTGAGTATGACAATATTGGCAAATGTAGAGAAATTCACTTTCCATTTGTGATTTTCTTCTGATTTTTAAATATTGAGATAACTTTTAATGCTTTTTAGTTTGATGGTTATTGTCCTGGCTGCTTTGTATGTAGACAGGGAGAGATTATTATAAACAATTAGTACTAATTATGCATCGCAGGTTTCTACTTGCTGTATTATTGGTACTTATGTGTCCTCTATAAATATTTTTAATATTCTTTTATGGGTTACTCTTGCCAGAAATTTTTCATTGCTATGCAAGAGACAATATTTGCCTTACATTAAATTATAGGATTACAATTAAATAGAATGATGAAAAACAAAAGATAAAGCAGCTACTTTTAAGAGCCCAGAGAAATAGGTTCCTTGATAAGCAATTCAAGAAGTTGATAAACAGAATTTAGATAAACATAATTTTCTTTGTAATATCACCATTAAAGATTAATGATCTCTTGATCTCTTCTAGAAAGATTAATCAGTCTGTAAGTTGTTTTATTTTGATAAATTGCTCTCATTATTTTGCCTTCAAAATGTATCTATGGTGAATCATTTTAATTTCAAAGTTATGACATTATGTGGGTGCAGATATGGCATAGCTATAGTAATTTATGGTTCAACAAAAAATAAAATTAAAAAATATTTTCACAGTATTTGTCCGTGCTTCAGCTGCCATGCTTGTGCCAGCAATATAATTGAAAATAATGTTCTAGAAAAGCTAAAGTGAAGTATTTCCCAAGCCAATGTTGTAAAAGTGGTGTTAATAAATTATTAAATAATATTCATTTGTTGTTCTGCTTTTATCTCTACATTAAGATTTACTTCATTTGTGTATTATAGTCACAAGTCATTACTTATTTATTATAGTTCTATTAATTAGGTACATAGACCTGAAGAGTTACACAAGATGACCAATGAGTTGTAGAAAGTAAACATTAAAAATTGTGTTTATGTTTATGATTAAAATATAAAGATTTACTAAAACAATATATTAATTTATATTGTATACTACATATACAATACAATAATATATACTACGTATATTACATATATGTTCTCCTATATTGGGCTTGCATGTTTAACAGATTATTTCAGTAGAGTTACATGGTCAAAAATCTACAGGAAACAACAGTCTAGTGCCTTGAAGATGCAAATAACCACAAAGATGCTAAAAAAAAAAAAAGGTATAGTTTTACAAAATAATGTAAAATAAGATGATAAAAATCTCTTCTTGCTTTGTTTTTGAGCACAGAAGCAATTTGCCCAGAACTTCTTAGCCTAGTAGGATGGCCACGACAGTATTTTAACCTGTGGTTGCTGAGAAATTGAAACACAGGAGTATAAACATATTCTCTAGATTGACCATTTTAATACTGACAAGTTGGGCAGCTCAAACAGGCCTACAGCCTTTGGGAAATCTGAGGACACTTTAGAATATGATAAATTTCCACTGTAATTGGCTACATAAATGTGTTCACTTCATGAAGAGAAGTTTCTTTCCCACCCCAATGGGCAGTCTACTTTCAAGGTGAAATGTTAAGAATTTATCAAGACCTTTCCTACTGTCTTTTTTAGCACTTGAAAAAAATTTCGATCACCGTCATTGAGTATATCCGGATTTTCTTAAAAGTACCATTTCACTGTTTGCCTCAAGGGCCCTTCTTCTTCTAAAGGAATATTTAATCGTTATTTTCCTTTTATTTAATTGAAAATATTTTTTTCTTATGTAGACCCTAAATTTTTTCTTTACTATTCATAGGATATTTTTATCTACCTGAAGTGACTCCAAAGGCATTAAGATGTACTGTGTTAATCCATTTAGGATTTATATTGGTCACATATACATTTTTACCTTCAAAATCCAAGTGGAGTGTATTAATGGACTCAGAATAACATATCTTTAGTGAAATTAAAAAGTAAGAATGTGCTTTTATTTGGCAAGTAGATGACTGCTCTTGGTCATAACTATCTTGTCAGAAATATGCTATTCCAGTAGATTAAGATCCTCACACATTCCATATATACAGCATAAATCATAAGCTCTTTAGTGCTATTGTTCATGGCTAATGTATGGTACAAAGTGGATTCTAATGTTTAAGTGTTGGTGTGATAAGTTATTTTTCAAGTTTGATTATATGAAAGTAGTTGATAATATTCAGGAGAGTTGTATATTTTTCTAGTATTTTTGTTCTCCTTAACTTTTTTATACTAATCATATTTATTATTTAATTCTTTTTTTAATTTTGAAAAAGGACATTGAGGGCAGTATCTATGGCTCAGTGAGTAGGGCACTGGCCCCATGTACCAAGGGTGGTGGGTTCAAACCCGGCCCCAGCCAAACTGCAACAAAAAATAGCCAGCCATTGTGGTGGGTGCCTGTGGTCCCAGCTACTCAGGAGGCTGAGGCAAGAGAATTATCTAAGCCCAGGAGTTGGAGGTTGCTGTGAGCTGTGATGCCACGGCACTCTACCAAGGGTGACAAAGTGAGACTCTGTCTCTAAAAAAAAGAAAAGAAAAAGGACATTGAATTTCTGTACAAGTTAATTAGTGTCAGAAGTCAGTGGGAAAATATGTGATATAAAATTTCCCATTTTTAAAGAATTAATTTGCAGAAAGAAAGATTATCCTTTAATATTTATATGATTTCATTAATAAATTCAAATTTGGAAAAAGTATCAAATGTTTAATTTTTCTGGGCAAATGAGAGGGACAAATTTAATTCTAAAAATATATTAAGAATAGCCAAACACATAAGCAAATGGTTATCTTGATGACTATAAGCAGTGTACTAATTAGACATAAAAATAAAACCTGACTGTTAGTTTCATTACCTTCTTGGAATGAGATAAATTAAATTCTATTTTTGCATTTAAAAATATTTGACTTTTATTACTTTATCCATTTTTTGTAGTTATTTCAAAAAGATACACTGTTTTCCACAACTCTCCACATTGTAACCAAAAGCTAGAAGTACAATAGTCATTTTTTGAATCTTGTTCATCTTTTTTGACATAATTTTTTTATTAAATCATAACTGTGTACAATTATGGGATTTAATGTGCTGATTTGATATACAATGTGGAATGGTTAAATCAGATTCATAAACATAGCCATCATCTCACTTACTTGTGGTAAGACATTTATACTATACTCTTAGTAGTTTTGAAATGTAATATTGCATTGTGCATAGTAGGTGAGGTCCCACCAAAAGCCCTCCCTCTTCCCGCCCTCCTCCTCCCCTCCCCTCCCCCTCCTTTCTCACTCCTCTTCCCTCCCCCTCCCCGCCCCTCTCACTCTTCTACCCTATTTCTTTCTGGACTGTAGTTCTTTTGAATCATTCATATGGATGTGTAGGTGTTGAGACATTGGTTTCATAATAGTATTGAGTACATTGGATTCTTTGCTTTCCATTCTTGAGATACTTTACCAAAAATAATGTGTTTTAGTTTCATCCAAGTTAACATAAAAGCTGTAAGGTCTCTATCCTTTTTATGGCTGTGTAGTATTCCATGTTATTTACATATATATACATATATCAATTTGTACAATTTGTTAATCCATTCATGGTTTGATAGGCATTTGGGCTGCTTCCATGACTTGGCAATTATGAATTGGGATGCAGTAAACATTCTGGTGCAAATGTCTTTGTTGTAAAGTGATTTTTGATCATCTGGGTAGATACCTAGTGGAGAAATTGCAGGATTGAATGGTAGGTCAACTTTTATTTCCTTGAGAATTCTCCAAACTTCTTTACAAAAAGTCCGTATTAGTTTGCAGTCCAACCAGCAGTGTAGAAGTGGTCCCTTCTCTCCATATACACATGAATATCTGTAGTTTGGGGATTTTGTGATGTGGGCTAATCTTACTGAAGTCAGGTGATATCTCAAAGTGATTTTGATTTTCATTTTTCTGATGATTAAAGACGTTGAGCATTTTTTAATGTGTTTATTGACTATTCACCTGTTATCTTCAGAGAAGTTTCTGTTCAAGTCTCTTGCCCACAAAGTAATGGTATTATTTGTCCTTTTCTTATTAACTACTTTGATTTCTCTGTGGATTCTGGTTATCAGACCTTTTTTGGAAACATAATCTGCAAAAATCTTCTCCCATTCTGAAGGCTGTCTGTCTGCTTTACTTACAATGCCTATAGCTGTGCAGATGCTTTTTAGCTTAATGAGATCCCACTAATGTATTTTTGGTGTTACTTCAATTGCCATGGAGGGGTCCTCCTCATAAACTATTCTCCCAGGCCAATTTATTCAAGCATTTTCCCTGTGCTCTCTTCTAGTATTTTATAGTTTCATGTCTTAAGTTTAAATCTTTTATGTAGTGACAATAAATTTTCATTAGTGGTGAAAGGGGAGGGTCCAGTTTCAAATAGTGAATCTTTTCTCCAATGCATGTTTTTGTTAGTTTTATCAAATATCGGATGATGATTTGTGCTTGGGTTCATCTCTAGGTTCTCTATTCTGTTCCATAAATCTATCGCTCTATTTTTGTGCCAGTACCATGCTATTTTGATCACTATAGATTTACAGTAAAGAACAATCCAACCCCAAACCCAGCAGAAGAAAAGAAATAACCAAAATTAGAAGAGAACTAAATGAAATTGAAAACAAAAAATCTGGCTCAGTGCCTGTAGCTCAGCAGCTAGGGCACCAGCCAAATACACTGGAGCTGGCGGGTTCGAATCCAGCCTGAGCCTGCCAAACAACAATGAAAACTACAACCAATAAATAGCTGGGCATTGTGGTGGGCACCTGTAGTCCCAGCTTCTTGGGAGACTGAGGCAAGAAAATCCCTACAGCCCAAGAGTTTGAGGTTGCTGAGAGTGGTGACTCCATGGCACTCTACCCAGGGTGACATAGTGAGACTCTGTCTCAAAAAAAAAAAAAAAAGAAAGAAAAGAACAAATAATTCAGAAGATAAACAAAACAAAAAGTTGGTTCTTCGAAAAGATTAATAAAATTGGTAAATCTATGCCTAGCCTAACCAGAAACAGAATGGTGAAATCTTTAATAATGTCAAAACAATAATGGAGAAATAACGAATATCAAAAAATTCAAAATATCCTCAATGATTACTACAAAAAACTCTATTCTCAGAAATATGATAAACTGGAGGAAATGGACCAATACCTGGAAGCACGCCACCTTCCTAGACTCAACCAGAAAGAATTAAAAATTTTGAATAGACCCGTATCAAGCACTAAAATAGTATCAACTATATGCAATATCCCAAAAAAGAAAAGTCAGGGAAAAAGAAAGAAAAAGAAAAGAAAAGTCGGGACTAGATAGCTTCACATCAGAATTCTTCAAACCTACAAAGAAGAACTAGTACCTATATTACATGACCTTTTCTGAAACATAGACAAAGATGGAATACTCCCCAACACATTCTGTGAAGTAAATATCACTCTGATCTCCAAACCAGGAAAGGACCCAACAAAGAAAAAAAAAACTATAAACCAATATCATTAATGAATATCGATGCAAAAATATTCAATAAGATCCTAGCAAACAGAATTCAACAACACATAAAAAAAATTATACACCACAATCAAGCTGGCTGTATAACAGGGTACAAGTTTGGTTCAACATACATAAATCTTTAAATATAATACATCCCATAAATAAAAAAGACCATAGGATTCTATCAACACATGCAGATAAAGCCTTTGAAAATATTCGGCATACTTTCATGATCACTTAAGAAAATAGGCTTAGATGGGACACTTTTTAAACTGATAAAGGCAATCTACAGCAAAACCACAGCCAATATCATATAGAATGGAGTAAAATTAAAAACACTTCCATTCAGATCTGGAACTGGACAAGAACAAGGATGCCCATTGTCTCCACTGCTATTCAACATAGTAATAGAAGATAGTAATGAAAGTCTTTGCCATTGCAATCAGGCAAGAGAAGGCAATCAAGGGTATCCACAGAGGGTCAGAGGAGATCAAACTCTCACTCTTCACTGATGATATGATTCTATTCCTGGAAAACCCCAGGGACTCAACTACAAAGCTCTTAGAAGTGATCAAGGAACACAGCAGCATCTCAGAATATGAGATAAATTAAATTCTACTAAGTTACCAGGATATCAACTCTGACAATTTGGCCAAAAGAAACTTAAAATAGTAAAATGAGAACTATCAGATTAGATAGAAAACATAAGTCCCAATGGTATGATGCCTGCAAGAAATACACAATAAATGTAACACAAAAATAATTTAAAGTTTAAAGAAGGGGGAAATATATGCCAATAACCATAAAAGGAAGCTGAGGTGTCTTTTGTAATATCAGATAATTTACCTTTGAGATAAAGAATATTATCAAGTGTAAAGGTTGTCATTTTGTAATGGTAAAAAGCAATTGATCTAGAGAACACAATTCTATAAGTATATGAACACAATAGCACAGCTGACAAATGCATAAAGCAAAATTTATTAGAACTGCAGTGAGAAATAGACAAATCCAGTTATAATTGACAAATGTATCCATCAGTAATTTATAGCTCATACAATCAATAAACATACAGAAAAGTTGAGCAACATTTTCAACATAACTTACATAATTGACATTTACAGATAATCCCCCAAATTGCAAACAATAGCAAAATATATATTCTTGTCTCAAGTGCACATAAGACATTTGCCAAAACACACCATAGTCTGGGCCATAAAATAAGTTTCTATGTATTTATTAGGAGTCAATTATTAAAAGGATATTCTTTGACCAAGTGGTATTATTAATAAATTAGGAATCAATAAGAAAAACAAAACTCTTTGAAAAATTCTCCAGGTATTTGGTAATTAAACAACACAGCTCTAAAAATGCATTGGGGTAAAAGAAAGTAAAAAATACTATAAAAATATTTTTAACTCAATGAATATGAACCTACAACATATTAAATACAAGAAATGCCACTAAGTTAGTATTTACATAGAAATTTATAGCGTTAAACACTTCACATTGTAAAAGAACAAGTGTAAAATCAATGACCTCAGCTTCTAGGGTCATAGGAAAAGGACAGAAAATTAAATTAAAATAAAGAAAAGAAAGGAAATAAAGATCAGAGTGAATATCAATGAAATATAACAAAAGTAGAAAATTTTTAAAAATCATGGCTTTGTAGTAAACAAACATAACTGATAAACCTTTAATCAGATTTTTCAAGAAGAAAAAACAATAGAAAAGAGAATAAGTAGTTGGAGAAGTGTCATTACCGTGGACGTAACAGATAATTTTTAAAAATAAGAAAAATAGCTTGGCTTAGTGGAGTTCGAGACTAGCCTAAGCAAAAGTGAGACCCCATCTCTACTAAAAATAGAAAAACTGAGGCAAGACAATCACTTGAGCTCAAGAGTTGGAGGTTCCTATAAGCTATGATGATGCCATGGCACTCTATCCAGGACAACAGCTTGAGACTCTTGTCTAAAAAAGAAAAACAGAAAAATATGAACAATTTTATATCAGTAAATTCTAAAGATTAGGTAAAATAGAAAAATTCATTACAAGATAAAAATTACTATTGTTCTTAAAAAAAAATAGTCGGACAGCCCTTTATCAGAGATTTTGACTTTATACATTCCTAAATAAGTTCACTGGTGACTTCTACCAGTCAATTAGGAAAATATACCATAGTGTTAAAAAGGGAGGATTATTTTCTAATTTTTCTATGATACCAGTGTTACCCTGATAGTCAACCAGAAAAATACTTTATAAGATATATAGAGAAAAAATAATAGTTATGATAATCTCTATTGATAACATGAAAAACATTTTACCAAATCCAGCACCATTTTTAATAAGAATATTGTCAATAAAATTGAAATAGAAGTAAACTTCTACAACCTTGTAGAGCATCTGTGGAACTTGGGAGTTAAGATACTTCATCCTTATGGATTGAATATATGTTCCCATGTTTAAGAACAAGATAGGATGTCTGCTTTCACCATTTCTATTCAATAGAAAAGAGGAGGCTCTTATAAGGGCAAGAATACTGAATAAAAAGGCATTTAGACTATAAAAAAAGTAATGCTGTTTTTATTTGCAAACATGATTGGCCATGTAGAAAATACATGAGAATATTCTTTAAGAATCATCTAAAACTAATACATGAATTTAGTAAAGATGCAAGATACATAATCAGTATATAAAAGTTGTCTCCTGTATTCTTGCAGAAAAAGTTCAGGCATTTAAAGTATTATTTACAATAGGATCACAAATGAGAAATACTTTGGGCTAAATCTGACTAAAGAAGAGCAAGAACTGTGTTCTGAAAATTATAAACATTGCTGAGTAAAATTAAAGACAAAACTATATAAATATGTAGAATTCATGAGTAGAAAGTCTCAGTATTGCTAGGATGTCAGTTGTACATAAAGTGATCTATAGATTGAACACAATCCCAATTAGATAGCCTGTAAGTAGTCTTTCACTGAAGAAAACAAGCTGATTCTGACATTCATATTGGAATACAAAGGAGCTTAGAACAAGCAAAATATATTCAGAAAAAACAAAATTGAAGTGCTAGCATTACCTTGTTTCAAGACATATATACTATAGTAATACAGGTAGCATCATGCTACCCTTAGACAAATAGAACATATATGCTTTGCAATACTACGAATACCCAAATCTGTATTAATAGATTTAACTTCAAGGATACAAAAATTAGCTAAACTCTGGATCACTGATATCAATGTGTTAAGGTCACACTCTGTGGAACTAGAGTCCCTGAGGTCTTATTCCAGACCCTCCACTGACTGTCTTGTTGACTTGACCTGTCACCAAAGCTGTAGGTGCCTTATTTTCCCCATGGTAAAATGGGATTAACAGTAGTATAAATTTCATGGAATTATCAAAAATAGAAAGTATATTAGTAAAAATAAGATTCGGAAAACTGCTGGCACACTTTGTGTAAGTGTTGGCTATTATTATCGTTTTATGATCATTACTATTTTTCTTATAATTACTGTTACTTTCATATTCAAGAAGGAAGCCAAACTCTCCCAAGATACCAACAGAAAACTAAGAAATTTAAGACTAAATAAACAACAGAAGATTCAATTGTTAACTTAATTTGAGATAACTTTAAAAGTTTTTCATTAAAAGTTTTCAACTTATTCACTGATTAACCAATTACATAGTACAGAATGAAAATATATTAAACATGAATTCACATTAAATGTATCTTTGACACTACTGAATACTAAAAAAAGTACAATAAGATAATTTATATTAAATATATAGTAACAGTCCATTTTAATGTAAATCACATTTTGATCCTTGAAAGGAATGAAAAATAGCATTTATTTTCCGTTGTTCTGACTTTCATATTTCGAAGGATCTTTACAAAGAGAATCATGAAACCCTGAGAAAAGAAATAGCAGAAGACATTAACAAATGGAAGAATGTACCATGCTCTTGGCTGGGAAGAATCAACACTGTTAAAATATCTATTCTACCCAAAGCAATCTACATACTCAGTGCATTCTCCATTAAAATACCAACATCATACTTTGAAGAACTGGAAAAAAATAGTTCTTCATTTCATATGGAACCAGAAAAAACACTATATAGCTCAGGCAATTCTTAGTAATAAAAACAAATATGGAGGCAACATTTTACCAGACTTTAGGTTATATTACAAATCCACGGTGATTAAAACAGCATGGTATTGGCACAAAAATAGAGACATAGACATATGGAACAGAATAGAAAACCAAGAGATAAAACCAGTCTCTTATTGCCATCTGATCTTTGATAAACCAAACAAAAGCAAATACTGGGAAATAGAATCCCCATTCATTAAATGGGGAAGAACTGGGTAACCATGTGTAAAAGACTAACACTGGACCTACTCCTTTCACCACTTACAAAAATTATCTCAAATGGACAAAAGATTTAAATCTAAGATGTGAAATGATAAAACTCCAAGAAGAAAGTGTGGGAAAAATTCTTAAAGATGTCAGCTGAGGAAAGCTTTTATGACAAAGACTTCAGCGACAAACACAACAACAACAAAAACAAATGAATGGGACTTGAGCTGAAAAGCTTCTGCATAGCTAAGGACACACAAAACAAATAGACAAACTTCAGAATGGTGAATATATTTGCATGATATTAATCTGAGAAAGGGTTCATAACTAGAATCTAAGAGATTAATCAATAAAAAAGAGCAAACAAACCCATTTATCCTTGGGCAAGAGACATGAACAGAACCTTCTCTGAAGAAGACAGATGAAGGGCTAACAAACATGAAAAAATGCTCATATCCAATCATCAGAGAAATGCAAATCAAAACCACCCTGAGATATCACCTAATTCCTCTGAGAATAGCCCACATCACAAAGTCCACGAGCTATAGATGCTGACGTGAATGTGGAAAGAAGGGACCACTTTGGCAATGTTAGTGTGACTTAAAACTGACACAGTTGCCTTAGAAAGAAATATGGAGAATCCTCAAAGAACTCAAATTGGACTTTCCATTTGATCCCACGGTCTCATTACCAGAAGAAAAAAGTAATAATTTTACTATAAGGACATTTGCACTAGAATGTTTTTCACAGCTCAATTTGCAATTGCCAAAATGTGTGACAATCTAAAAGCCAGGAATTGATCATCAAATTGTGACATATAAGTATATATATATATATATATATATATATATATATATATATATATATGCACACACCCCCCCCATAGAATACTATTTAGCCATAAAAAGAGAGAGACTTGACATCTTTTATATTAACATGGATGGAGTCAAAACACATTCTTCTTGGTAAAGTATCACGTGAATGGAAAAGTATGCAATGTACTCAATACTAATATGAAGCTAGTAAATGATCTAATACCAGCCCAATGAGGGGAGGAGGAAAGAAGGACAAGAAGAAGGCAGGGGGAGGGGGATGGGTGTGGTCTCATTTAAAGGTCACAATGTAAGGTTATATGGCGCACATCTTGGGTGTGGGACACAACTACAGGAGGGACTTTACCTAACAAATGCAAACATTGTAACCTAGCTGTTTGTTCCCTCACATGAATCTGAAATTTAAAAAGAAAGAATTTTAGATAGATTTATTTTTAGTATAAATAAGTAATGAAAAATTATGCTTCTTTGGTAATTTGCAATGAGGAATGGAGTTTTTATATCACATTTATAAGAGCAACTGATGTATTAAAAGACTAGTTCTGACTTTGCCCTCCATAATTATATAATTCACATACATTCATGATCTTAAACATGCTTACACTTGGAAGTGTTTTCTACTTCGTTATTTATTTGCTTTTTAGAAGAAATAATGTTTCTTTTTTTTTTTTTTTTTGAGACAGAGCCTCAAGCTGTCACCCTGGATAGAGTGCTGTGGCATCATAGCTCACAGCAACCTCCAACTCCTGGGCTCCAGTGAGTCTCCTGCCTCCGCCACCCAAGTAGCAGGGACTACAGGTGCCCACCACAATGCCCAGTCATTTTTTGGTTGCAGCCGTCTTTGTTGTTTGGTGGCCCCTGGGCTGGATTCGAACCCACCAACTCAGGTGTACATGGTTGACGCCTTAGCCCATTGAGCCACAGGCGCCGAGTCAGAAATAATGTTTCAATCTAAACTTTTATTCCAAAATTTTAGTTCTAAAGGAGCATTTCAGCTTGAGATCTCTGAATACAGTCTTTAAAGCAAATTTTAACAGTGACTTTCATGGATTATCCTTTCAGGAAATGGGAAAAGAATAATCCCATTTAATATTTAAATTTGTGCCACTTATGTTGATAGACATAGATAGCACCTCATTGAAATACAATATTTTTTGTAGAACCTTTTTTTCATGAACAAATTTTTATTACAAAGTTTTGAAGATCCAGTTCAAAGACAATAAGTAGGTAGCATGACTTCTTTCTCGCAAAACGTCCTATTAATTTGAAACTTGAGGATAAATTTAAAAAGAAATACTTTCTTTCAGGTTCACATTTGAACAAAGAGGTTTTATGTTTGTCATTGCTATTTTATGATACATGTTCCTTTTACTTTTCTTGTTATAGAATTTCATCAGGTGATTGTAGCAAGTCTGATTATTCTGGCATGTCACTTAATCAATTCCCATCAAAGGCAGGTTTTACCTTCCTGCAGTGATTCCAGAGTGCTGATAAAAATCTCTAAGTCCTGTGTCTGTTCACATTGCGTATGAAAGCTGTGGTCCCTCAGCCTGAAGATTAGAGGGAGAGAACATGGTCGGTATTATTGGGTTTTGTGTTCTTGTATTATTTCATTTCATTTGCCATACCTTATACAACAAAACAAGTAATGAGAAAATGAGAAAAGATGAGAAGAGAATAATAACTTTTTTGTGTGTGTCTGCAGTTTTTGTCCAGGGCTGGGTTTTAACCCACCACCTCTGGTATATGGGGCTGGCTCCATACTGCTTTGAGCCACAGCTGCCGCCCCCCAATAACTTATTTTTTAAATAGCACAAATTTGGTTCCACTGATACAAAGTAGTCTGCACTTTGTTTTATTGTGGTTTATTGAATACTCATCAGGCTGTATCTTCATAGATGGTAAAATTTGAGTAAGAGAAACGGAGGCTTTCTAATAATTTTATATAATGTTGGGATGGAGGGCACGGCCTTAGAAGAGGTAACGCTATTCCAAGGCTGACATGTAATTGGAACAACGTTATGGACAGTGTTTATGGCTACTGTCTCTCTGGATTGCTTCATGTTCAGGAATATTTGGTTAGTACACATTGTTATTTGATCATTACCCATCTGTACTCTGAAGTACTTTAAATATTACTCTTGATCAAATATATCCTGTTGCATATACTATAAGAATACATTTATACATAATATATATATGTTGTATGCGTTATATAATGTTTTAAATTTATATGATATACATATAAGTAGATAAATATGCATTTATAGTATTTACATTATATATACACACTATATATACAGTAGAACCTCTATAAGTTGACCAGCCAAGGAACTATAAAAAACTGGTCAACAAAGGTGGTCAACATAAGTAACTAGGCCTACTTCAGTAATATGTACATGTGGTGCATGTCTGGTCTATGAAAATAGGTCAGCTTACAGAGATGGTAAATCTAAGCAGGTGGTCAACTATGGAGGTTCTACTGTATTTGCTTATTTATTTTCTTTCACTCAAACACTTTATGAGAACTTTATCAAAATCAGCTCTTACTAAACTTTTTCTGAGCACTTGTATATAGTCAATATGCTGAATGCTCTTATATTCCTGCTAATATGCTGAAAACTAAATTTTCTACACTAGCACTTGAGTACAAACAATTGAGCCTCACAAATTATTCCTAAAAATCATTACATGTGTACAACTTTTGAGATTTATTTTGTTCCGTCCTACCTCATTCTACTATTAAATATATCCTCGGGCTCAAAGTTGAAATTCCCCTGTATATAAACTCATAGAACCACTGGAAACCAAAAAGTGAAAGTAAAAGGAAGAACCTTTTCAAGAAGAACTTCTTTTTCTCAATTGTCAAGATTTGTGTTCTTTCTTTCTGGGTCTGATTAATGCTTCATTTAGAAATATACTTGAAAGTCTAAACCCAGATGAGGGATGAACCAGCTTTGAGAGAGTTCAGAAGAAAAGCTAATGACTCTAGGCATAAAAGGCACCAACTCTCTTTGCTGGAACTGGAGCAGAATTATTGAAATCATGAGAGCAAGAATGAAAATCTTCCAATAATTTAACCTCAGTGGTTCAAGATGGAATGCTAATTGTACTTACTCTGAGAGAAATGCAGAAATGTCATTAAATCCATCTAACTTTCTAATCTGTGGATAATAATTTTGGCTGTCAGGAGTAGGACTGGGAAATTTAAAAGCTTTCCAACATTTTATTCCTAATGGAACTGTGGTTTTTGTCCTCTCTGTGGGCAACTCTGCATACCTCTGAGTTCCTGACCAGGAAATTAGAGGTGGAGTAAGAGGGTGAAGAAACAAAGCTTTTCACAGTTGGTTGGTTGTTTTTTTATTTTTATTTTTTTGTTTACTTTTCTTCGTCTAGAATTTTATCCTGTCAAGTCTGAGTATTCTAGCATGTCACTTAATCAATGTCACAAACTAATCAAAGTCAGTTTGTTTCTGGAGCTCTGGAAATTGTCACTGCACTGAAGGACCACAGGACTTTTGGATGACAGGCTGATTGTGGACAGATGTTCTATGAGGGGAAATCGAGTACGTGGTCCTGACTAAGGGAACAAGTGTTGGGTGTGGAAATCCTGCAGCAGTCATAAACCACGTACCATGTCTTCTGCACATTTTTCTTGCATCTTGCAAAGCCAAGTAGACCAAGATGTGGGTTCTGGGAGGGGCTGTAGCTCTTCCAAGCTATGTGATCATAAATAAAACATTTACACCACTAGACTCCAGTGTCTTTATGTGTAAAACCCAAATCATATTAATAGAAAATTATTCTAACTCTTTTTATTGTTATCTGTACTTGATGTGTATTGATCTATGATCGTACTGTGTTAAGATATCATTGGACTAGCCATACAATTATTCATTTATCTAAGTGTGACAGGTCAAAAATAACAGGTTGAGAATTACTTGTAAAGGTGTCCCTTATTGCATTAGCCACGACAGCCAGCCCCAATCCCATTTCATGCTTATATTTTGTGATCATAAATGTTTCTGGCCTTTTCTTGAATACACTCCAGGTGCGGTTTACCAATGCAAAACCCCTATAAGAAAACTAAAGTTGGGAAGTTAAAGGAGTATATATTTGCAGATATATCTGTATATTATTAAGAATCTTCCTAAGTGAAACAATTCTTATTGTTTACTTGAATAATGTGATTTATATAATTATTTAAATATACGACAGTGTCCAAAATAATTGCATTTGCATGAAAATAGAGTATCATGTGATTAGACAGAAGTAAACATTAAGACTTTTTTAATTCAAGATGAAAGTAATTATAGACTGCAAATTAAGTGCTGAATATTATATAAGAATGAGAGAAATTATTCAGTTAATCTTTGTTATGCTAGTAAAATGTTTTAATTTTATGTTGCCTAAATAACAATTTTAGGTCTTTCATTATCATATGAATAAATTGACTGGGTTTTTTTGTTCTGTCACTCACGCTCTGTCTAGCTAATAATGTTACACAATGTTCTAAAGAAATCAGATCAAGCAATTTGTTACGTCTAGACTTCCAGGTAACTAACTGTCAGTTATTCCTGGAACAATTTAGAACTAACATTTTGACAAGTTGTAGGAGTCCTTTGATAAAACTAAAATCTCAATTAGAAGAATACATTTAAAAGCTGGAAAGAAAATACATTTCTATCCCTAGGATAATATAAAGCAAGATCTTCTAGTACATTTGTGCTTTATTTATGAGAAACTATAGGAATGAAAAGTTAAGTATAATCAATTCTTACCAACATATTTGGAACTCATATATTGAGGACCAGAAGAAAATGTAGAGAAGCTTACTGATAGTAGATATAACATCTGAGAATTAGATGGAGAAGTAATACTTATTTATGTTTACAATTAGAGCATATGCCATACATTTAATTTTATATTTGAACAGTGTTTTCTTCCAAATATTAATCATTAGTGTCATTCATATCTCATTGCAACAATCCACTTAGTTTTCCGATCTGTCAGTCAAACCTCTGCAGTGAGAGTCAGGGTGCACTTAACAGCTTTGTAACCTAGGAAACCAGTGTGATGCGGACGAGGGGAATGGGAAGTACTTCTCTTCCTTCACTTGCTAGCAGTTCTTTGACTTGCTTCTACTTTTGAAACATAGTTCTGCCACTCTTGCTATTATCAGTGATCTTGGGTGAAATATTTCTATCTTTGTGTTCAAAAGCATGGAAATATTAACAGTACGGAAATACTGTGTGAAGGGTGCCCGATGTGAGACAGTGAACGACCAGAGGATTGCACCGACCTCGCCAAGTTACTGTAAAGCACAGTCGAGGCAAAATTGGTAAAAGTCCCTAGGGCAGTGTCTGATGGAGGGCTAGTTCATAATGAAAGCTGTGCCATTAATCTTGATGATATCAGCATCAGAAGTAGCAGGGCAATGCGTGCCCACCTGCCATCACCGATGGGATAAGAATGACTCCAAGCCGGGTGGCCTGTCCCCAGAGGCGAAGGCCTCCTGGAACAGGGACCCCATTGGAGCCCCAACTGGACTGAGAGTGCCTGGGGCAAATTCTCATGGCTCCTGCTTGTGTCATCACCCCTCAAGAGCCCCAGGTTTGCCTTATAGCGGAGCGCCAGGAGAGAAAATTTCGTTTGGACACTGGAGCAACTTTTTCTGTACTTCTCTCTAATCCTGGTCTTTTATCTCCCAAATCCATCCCTATACAGGGGGTGTCTGGACAGCCTGTTACCAAATTTTTCTCCCAGCCTCCAAGATGCAATTGGGATGACTTGCTGTTTTCTCAGGCCTCCCTAATCATTCCTGAAAGTCCTGCTC
>CAUYRH010121053.1:0-25868 GCA_963574655.1 Perodicticus potto | reverse complement strand
GCCTGTAGTCCCAGCCACTTGGGAGGCAGAGGCAGGAGACTCGCTTGAGCCCAGGAATTGGAGGTTGCTGTGAGCTGTGATGCCACGGCACTCTATCCAGGGTGACAGCTTGAGGCTCTGTCTCAAAAAAAAAAAAAAAAGAAATAGCAAAAGATATTAACAAATGGAAGAACATACCATGCTCATGGCTGAGAAGAATCAACATTGTCAAAATGTCTATAATTCCCAAAGCAATCTACAGATTCATTGCAACCCCCATTAAAATAAAACATCATACTTTCAAACTTGGAAAAAATAATTCTTCATTTTATATGAAACCAGAAAAAAACCTGTATAGCCAAGCAAAAAGAAAGCCGGAGGCATCAGCCTACCAGACTTTAGATAACTATACTACAAGGCCACAGTGATCAAAACAGCATGGTATTAGCACAAAAATAGAGACATAGACATCTGGAACTGAATAGAAAACCATGAAATGAAACTAACCTCTTACAGCTGCCTAATCTTTGATAAACCAAAAAAGAACATACTCTGGGAGAAAGAATCCTTATTCAATAAATGGTGCTGGGAGAACTGGATAACCACATGTAAAAGACTTAAATTGGACCTGCACATTTCTCCATTCACTAAAATTGATTCAAGATGGAAAAAAGATCTAAATCTAAGGCATGAAACAATAAAAATCCTTGAAGAAACTGTGGGGAAATCATTTGAAGTTATCTGACTAGGGAAAAGAATTTATGAAGAAGACTTCAGTGGCAATTGCAAAAACAACAAATATAATAAGCAAGTGAGACTAAATATACAAGTGAGACTTAACTAAATTGAATACCTTCTGTACAGGGGAGGAGATAACAACCAAAGCAAATAGACGACCATAAGAATGGGAAAAGCTTGATATTAAGAATCAAACAAAAGCTTGATAACTAGGATCTACAGAGAACTCAAATTAATCAACATGAAAAAAGCCAACAATCCCTTATATCAATGGGCAAGAGAGATGAATAGAACCTTCTCTAAAGAAGATAGACGAATGGCTAACAAACATATGAAAAAATGTTCATTGTTCCTAATTATCAAAGAAATGCAAATCAAAACCACACTAAGATATCACCTAACCCCAGTGAGAATGGCCTACACCACAAAATCTCAAAGCTGCAGATGCTGGTGTGGATATGCAGAGAGGGGAACACTTTTACACTGCTGGTGGGACTGCAAACTAGTACAACCTTTTTGGAAGGAAGTATGGGAATGCTGAAAGAACTCAAATTAGACCTGCCATTTGATCCTGCAATCCCATTACTGGACATCTACCTAGAAGAAAAAAAAATCCTTTTATCGTAAGGACATTTGCACTAGACTGTTTATTGCAGCTCAATTTACAATTGCCAAACTGTGGAAACAATCTAAATGTCCACCAATCCAGGAATGGATTAACAAGCTGTGGTATATATATACCATGGAATACTATTCACCCACCAAAAAGATGGAGACTTTGCATCTTTAGTATTAACCTCAATGGAGTTGAAATACACTCTATTTTTAGTAAAGTATCACAAGAATGGAGAAGCAAGAATCCAATGTGCTCAATTCTGATGGAAGGACAATTGATGACCTAGTACATGGTGGGGGGGTGGGGGAATGGAGGAGCAAAGAGAGCTAGGGCCATTTATAAAACTTACAAACTTTTGTGCATCAAAAGATACCATCAGGGGGAGCGCCTGTGGCTCATAGAGTAGGCGCTGGCCCCATATACCAAAGGTGGCAGGTTCAAACCTGGCCTTGGCCAAACTGCAAAACAGAAAAATATCTGGGCGTTGTGGTGGGTACCTGTAGTCCCAGCTACTCGGGAGGCTGAGGCAAGAGAATCACTTGAGCCCAAGAGTTGGAGGTTGCTGTGAGCTGTGACTCCATAGAACTCTACAGATGGTGGAAAAGTGAGACTCTGTCTCAAATTAAAAAAAAAAAAAAAAAAGATATCATCAGAGTAAAAAGGCAACTCACAGAATGAGAAAATATTTGTAAATCATGTATCTGATAAGGAGTTGACATTCAGAATATAAAGGGAGCTCCAAAAACTCAATAGCAAATGCCTGATTCAAAACTGGACTTGAGTAGATATTTCTCCAAAGAAGATATACAAATAACCAATAAGCACATGCAAAGATTCTCAACATCACTAATTGTTAGGGAAATGCAAATCAAAACCACAGTGGCTCACGCCTGTAATCCCTAGCATTCTGGGAGGCTGCGGTAGGAGGGAGTTAAGAGACCAGACTGAGTAGCAGGAAGACCTCATCTCTACTAAAAATAGAAAAATTAGCCAGACATTGTGGCAGGTGCCTGTAGTCCCAGCACTTGGGAGGCCGAGGAAGGACGATCACTGAAGCCCAGGAGTTTAAGGTTGCTGTGAGCTAGGCTGAGGCCGTGGCGATGTAACTATAGCTTGGATGACACAATGAGATTCTTTCATCCAAAAAGAAAAAAAAAAAAAAACCAACCACACAACTAGATACCACTTCATACCCATTAGGATGGCTACTATTTATAAAACCAGAAAATAACAAGGGTTGACAAGAATATGGAGAAATTGGAACATTTGTGCATTGTTGGTAGGAATGTAAAATGGTGGCCCTAGAAGGCAAGCGACACATTCCAAAATGTCTCCCCAGCCTGAGGCCTATAGCAGAGCCCAAGGTCCGCTAGGGAGCACACGCCTGCATTCCAGTCATTGAAATACTACGGAAAATGGTATGGTGGTTCTTCAAAAAGCTAAAAATAGAATTACCATACAATCCAGTGATCTTTTGGGTATATATACATATACCCATATACATATATACATATGCCCAAAAGAATTGAAAGCAGAATCTAAATGAGATATCTCTATACCGATGTTCACAGCAGTATTATTCATAATAGCCAAAAGGTGAAAGAAACTTAAGTGTTCAAATGTTCATCAATGAATGAACAAATAAGCAAACTGTGGTACATACATACAGTGGAATATATCTGGCTTTAAAGAGGAAGGAATTCTGACGTAGGCTACAACACAGATGAACCTTGAGGACATGATGCTAAGTGAAATAAACCAGTAACAAGATAAATACTATGTGAGGTGCATGGAATAGTCAAATTCATAGAGATAAAGTAGAATGGTGGTTGCCGGGGGTTGGGTGGAGGGGAACGAGGAGTTTGTGTTTAATGGGTAGAGTTTCAGTTTTGCAAGATGGAAAGAGTTTCTGGAGATGGATGTGCAACGTGGTTGCACATGATGGTTGTGCAACAACATAAATGTAGTTAATACCACTGAACCGTGCACTTAAAAAATGGTTAAGATGGTAAATTGTTGTGTGCATTTTACCTTGATTTAAAAAAAGAAACCAGGGGCAAAGTGCAACTCCAAAATCAGCCAAGCTCAGAGGAGAAAGTCTCCTTGGCTCTGAGACAGAACAGAAGCAATGTAGAAATCAGCAGCGGGGGGAAGCTGAGTGTGTGCAAGGGCAAAGCTGGCCTCCGCCACCAAGCCTGGCTGTGTTCTACATGTGTCACTTCCCCGTTAAGTTTCCTCATCAATCCGGTGGGATCGATAAAACCTGTCCTACCAAACCTGTAAAAAGTCATGTCTACAAAACTTAGAAAAAGACAAGCTGTGTGTATCTGATAAGACAGACAATTAAAAAACTATAATTGGTAATCTGGTTCAGGTTTGAACACCTGAAACAAAGACAAAGCATTTAAACGTTCATGAAGAGTTCCGCGAATCCAAAGTAGGAAAAGAGCACAAGCTTGAGATAAAGCCTCTCCAGGAGGAAAGGCAGCCTTCTCCACAGCCTCCCTCCAGACCCCTCAGCACCTCTGTCCTGCCCCTCAGGCAATCCCTGGGCTGCAGTGGGGCCAGGGTCACTTGCAGACCCAGAGCCCATGGCAGTGGTAGAAGAATACAGCCTGGCTGAGCTCAGGGCCACTAGATTCTGACCAGGGAAGGTAAAGGAGGGGTTACATTGGCTGGATGGGGTAAACTTTGAAAGCTTTCTGGAGGCCTACATGAGCCACTCCAGTGAGAAATGGCAGAAATGTAATCTATCACCCACAATGGCAAAAAGCACAAACTCTGATGCAACATAGATCAGGGCTGTGTCCCATTCTGCCTCTACTCTGTGTGATTTTGGAGCAGTAAGCTCTTTGAGCTTCCTTTCTACTCTGGTAAAAAAGGAGATGAAATATGTGGCTTCTCACAGGGCTGTGGTAAGGTTACAAGTGAATCTACATGCTATGCCCAGGGCCCAACAAAGGGTGGCTCTTGGTACAATCAGTGCTTCTCACGCTGCTTTCCAAGGCCAGGAAGTGCAACAGAGATGGAGGATGGAAGGAAGATGTGGGTGTTGTCAGGTTGAGACAGGGTGATACTGAGGCACCTTCCAAGTCTGGTGGGACATGAGTGTGGAGCAAGGGGGCAGTGAGGGATCCCAGGGCTTGCCCTAGCCAAAGCCCGATCTTCTAGGTCCAAGACATGTCCCCAAGTCCCATTTGCCCCCTATCTCCTGCTGTGGGAATCCTAGGCTTGGCATATTCTTTCTTCTCCCAAATTACTCTCCTGTCAGAACAGGGAGAAGCACCCCAGACTTTACCCTCCATTTTAGGCTTACAAGTACCCTGAGCTGTTAGCCATTAAAGACACAAGACCCTCCCCATGACCCAAGGCCAGCTAGGAGAGTTCCAGGGAGGACACAGCCTCTGCAAGTCTGTGTTCAAAGGAAGTCTCCAGCCGCCTCCTCCTCAGGCTGGGCCACCCCTTGGTCACCACCTGCCATCCATCCACCCCCACATCCCTGTCTTCACACACACCAATATCTGGGTCTCTTGGTGACCCAATAGATAATCATTAACCCTGGGAGAAGGCACTGGCCCTTTAAGGCTGCCCTGGGAAGAGATGACAAAATCACACCATGGACTTTGCACCCTGAGTCTGTTGGGGAAAACAAGGCCTGGGAGCTGAGTGCAGGATCCTACCCAGGCAGTCCCACAGTGGGAAGCCCAGCCCAGAAATCTGCTCCTCTTGGCCCTTTTCGCTCCTCTCCTCTCTGGCAGGCTTGCCATACACAAGAATAATGCTAAGTCTGCTGTGCACACAGGTCTGCGGGGGTGATGCTCTTCCAGGTAGGCATCCTCCCTGCCCAGATCACTAGGCTTTGTTCATATCCTACCTCCTTCCAACAAGTGTCCCAGGTTGGGCCATCCTTTCAATGCCCATTTGTCATTTTGTGGGAAGGGGGACGGTGGTAAAGACCACCACAGCTCTGTCCAGCACTCAGCATAGAGCCCACGGTGCTGATCCAGAGAAGGCACTGCCTAGTGAAGGCAAGAGGTGGTGGGATCCCTGAGACCCTGGGGTTCTGGACCCATCTGTACCTTAAGTTACTGCAGAGCCTCCAAAAGTGTTTTGGGCCATCTCTGAACCCAGTGTCTACGTGCAAACGATGGTCCCTCTCACCCATCGTAGAAGGGCTGGTGTCTGTGGCTCTGCAGCCCTTGAGTAGCAGAGAAGGAGCAAGAGGTGCTGACACAGGGAATATCCACCTTTCTCCCTCTTCCCTATGACCCAGGACCACAGGCAACTCACAGGCATATCTTGGGCTGAGATGGGCAAAAGCTCTCTTAAACAGTTTACACCAAACAAATGGCCAAGTAAGGATCTTTCAAGGACCTCAGGGACCACTGCCTCAGAGAAGCTTTCTCTGACTATCCCGTCCCATGGCTCCAGTGCTGAGGAGCTGCTCTGGCAAATATCTCATCTCCTTAGATTGATCTGTGACCTCCCTGAGCCAAAGGAACTGTATCATCTCTGACTTGAAGCCCAAGCAAGCACAGCACTTGGCACTTCAAAAGCAGACAGCATCTATGAGAGAGCAAATGAATGATCCTCAATGGCTTTTAAATACCAGCCTTGCACACATAAGGAAGACCCAGGTCTGGGTCATGAAGTGTAGGTTTGGGCAAAGATGGGTCCAAACTCTTTCACCAAAAATACTGGACAACCTCGAGAAACAATCTGACCCTGGTCCTCCTGTGGCTCAGATCCCAGAGGCTAGTTAGTTGGTGAGCATCAATTAGGAGCCTGCTGTATGCAGGACACTAGAGAGGTTATCAGAGGGTCGCATGGGACAGTTAGAAGGCACTATCTGTGCCTTTGGTCGTGGTTGAATACAGCCATATGAAAAAATCCAGGAGCAACAGCAGGGAAAATCAGGACAGGATAAGCAGCCCAAAGGAGGGACTGGGAGGATGTGAAGAATAGGGTGGACATAATCTCAGGAGGCTTCCCAGAAGAGGTAAGTTCTGAACTATGGACCCAGGACATTAGTTCCATTCATTCATTCATTTATTTATCCACTGAAGCAGAATTCATTAAAAAGCCAAGCCCTGAGGTGGCTTGTACCTATCGTCCCAGCTACTCAGGAGGCTGAGGTGGGAAGACCACTTGAGCCCAGGTGTTTGAGGTTTCAGTGACCTTTGATGTTCCCACTTCACTCCAGCCTGGGCTAGAAAGTGAGGTCCTGTCTCAAAAAAAAGAGAAAGAAAAAATCCAGTTCCAGAGAAAGCAATGGTAAATGAACACAATCCTCCTCTCAAGTTGCTTTCAGCGTCTAGACTCAGGTTCCCACACCATCTGAGGTGTGACCCAATAGATATGTAGACCACATGCCAGAAACTGGAGCAGTGGTGAACACCTCGGGAGGGTCCGTCTTGAAGGGACCCTCCCCACACACACTAAAATCTGCCCAGTGGATCCGAGCTTTGAAGGGAGCCGGAGATGCAGATAATGAGAGAAGAGATGGGAGGAACTTTTGTAAAGTGACAGGTACCTGGCAGGTGAACAAGGTTAATGGAGACCTGTTGTTTTTCTAGGTTCTTGGTGACCTCACCTTTGACCAACAATTCCTGGCATTGGCTCAGGCTGCCAAAGGGGGAAGTGGGGGGAGGAAGATGAGGGTAAACAGCAGGTGAGGCCAAAGGTGGCCCTAGAAGGCAAGTGACACATTCCAAAATGTCTCCCCAGCCTGAGGCCTACAGCAGGGCCCAAAGTCCGCTAGGAAGCACACACCTGCATTCCAGTCATTGAAATACCCACTTACCTACCAGAAAGGATGCTTCCCACTGCCTAGGAACGCCTCTCTTCCCCGACTCTGAGGCCCAACTCCTCAAGTGCCCCCTGGTCCAGGCCTTCTGGCTCAGCTAGGAGGGGCTGAGGATTTCCACCCAGGCATGACATTTTCCTCCCACCACCTCCTCTTCTCCAATATCATGAACAACCACCATTAGGAGCCGCTCCCTCGCCTTTTGGAGAGGCTTTGCTGTGCTGCAATCCTGCTGAGCACCACAAGGAGAAGCTCTGAAATTTCTTAGCCAGCTACCAGGTTCCTGACTCTCTCTACCACCTGCAGGCTATGTGACCTTGAGTGAGTCACCAAACCTCAGTTTTCTCCCCTGAAAAATGAGGGTGTCAGCAAGGAACACTTTCACGGGGCTTTTGAAAGGAGCAAATGAGATGATGCACATGGAGTGAAATTAGGCATTATTATTCCAAATGACGGATGTTAGCACAGATCACCCAAACTTCTAATTTTACTGATGAGGAAATGATGGCCTAGAAAAGACATGAAAAAAATTAGGGGATTGGATACTCTCTGTCCTCTTCTTCCACCTCCCCCTGTAACTCATTTTCTTAGTTCAACCTTCCCTTCTAAACATGTGTTTCTAAACTTTGGGGGTGGGCACAGAACCCTTGGAGAATCTGGTGAAAGTTAAGGACTTATTCTCTCTAAAATACAGTTATTCACATACCCCCAAGACTGTGCAGGTAATTTCAGGGGGTTCATGTGCCCCAGATTGCATTTTTCTCTATGACAGAGCAGAGGAAGAGAGAGACAGTCACAGTTCTCGGGTCATGCTTCCCACAGTCACAGCCCCAAGAAAGCAGGAAATGACAGGGGAAAAGTCTGAACTTTGGGGGGCAACCTCCCCCCAAGAGTCCACCAAAGCCCAATCCACAAGGCCCTGGGAAGAAAGTCCCATTTGATCCCTGCTCTAAACTCCTCACTACTCTCTCCCTTACCCTCACCTGTCCTCTTTCTAATCAGGTAAAACTCCCTGCCCACAGCTCTTCTTGCTCTTCTTCTGAACTGGTTAGTTCCATTCTGGTCTTTGAAAGTCCAAGAAAATCTTAGAGACCATCTATACAAACAGCTTTATCTTTCCAGATGAGAACGATAAAAAACAAAAGGTGTGCTGACTTGCTTCAAGTCACCCAGATAATCAGAACAGAAGGCAGGCTGTGTTAACCAACTCAGTCCCACGAGTGTGCACTGGGGACCTACTGTGCTTTCTGTGCCCTGCTGGGAGGGGTGGGGCTGCCAAGAAGTGATGAGCTGTGAGCTGATTGGCCAAGCAAGTCTAAAATCCTTGGAATGAGAGTGCAAACAGGGTTACCAAGCTTCTGATTGTGTAAGAGAAATTGCAAAATCTCTACAAGTTCAGCAAAGGCAGAGTTAGAGCACTCATTCATTCACTTATTCATTCATTCATTCATTTAACAAATATTTATCGAGCACAGGCACTAGATATGGGGCAAACAGTCAAGATAACCACCAAGAAACCCAGACAAGGTTTCTGCTCTCCTGAAATTTTAGAGAGTCTCTAAATATTTAGAGACAGTTTAGACAATCTCTACATAAATAAATAAAATTTAGCTAGAGATAGATGCCATAAAGAAAATAGAAAGGGTGAGATTCGAGAAACTTGGTAATATCATTTATATTGGGAGGGTGTTCAAGGAAGGACTCTTTGAAGGAGGAAGTGGCATTTGAACTGAATCCTGAGGGGGAGCATCTGTGCACGAGTGTGGAGGCGGCATATTCCTGCAGGAGACTCAGCAAGTGCAAAGTCCCCAAAGCAGGCACAAATTGATATGTTCGAGGGATGGAGAGATCATTGCATGCAGGGGTTGTGGAGCCCTTGTGGAGGAAAAGGTGGTGGAGGAACAGCAGGCCTGGCCCTGAGGGCCGGTGAGGAAGGTAGGCTTTATGTCAAGTGCAGAGAAGCAGCATAATCCCAGACCAGACAGAGAGGGGAGAGGAACAAGGGATGGACATATTTTTGAAGCATAACAGGCCCTAGGACTGCTAATGACTCTGGGTAAAGGGAATAAAGCAAAAAGGTTGGGCTCGGCATCTATAATTCAGTGATTATGGCTCCAGCCACATACATAGGAGCTGGTGGGTTCAAGCCCAGCCCGGGTCTGCTAAACAACAACTACAATTTAAAAAAAAAGAAAAAAGATTGATCAAATATGGAAGCCAGGCTTGGGCTTGAGCAACTGTGTAGATGGTGGTACATTTACAGATGCAAGAAAGTACCAGGCTTTTAAGGGGAACCAAGGCTTACAATTCCTACATCAGCAAAGAAGCTCAATATCCTTTGCTCACAAAACCTGTTCTTTCTGAATGTACTATAAAACAGTTGGACATGTGACAGCAAACGATATAGCCATTTAAAGAATTCAGAGAAGACTGTGACAGAGGGTGAGGGAGCCAGACTCTAAAAATGGCCTGAGAAGCGTATGTATCAATCACAAGAAAAATTTCAAAACTGATTTCCTTTTGGGTTTTCCATGCTGTACATGCAACAGAGGGCCAGGCCTCTCTCTCCAGCCAAAAGAGGGGCTGCATGGTCAGGAAGAGAAGACTGGGGGGGCACCTCACACCCCACGTTTATGGTTCTTTAACTCTTGCGCTCCCTCTCATCCCATCTGCATGTTATGCAAACCATGGTCGTTGGATCTTGGCATGTTCTTTTTATAAGTTAAGAGTTTCTTTTTATTGAAAAAAATGTGCCAGCTGGAGTCATACACTAAACCACATTCTCGGCGCCACCTTCTGTGGGAAATGCAGGCACTAGACCCTGCAACTGGAGCTCCCACTGGGTGCCTCTGATTAGACGAAAACACTGACCATCTGCCCTGTGCCTGTCATTGCAAACCCCAGAGGAAGACATGGCAAATTCCTTCTTCTAGGGATTCTGGTTGGAAAGACCCAGACTCCTCCTCCAACTCTCTATCCTATGATGCCCACTGCACCCCAAAGTCCAAGGTTTCGGGCTTTGACCGGATCCAATCTCAGCCTCAGCCTTAGCCCTGCCTCTCTCCTGGGCCTTTCCTGACTTCTGCCAGATCCTCTGTCTTTCTCCCCCCATTACAGGTCTTGAACTCATGAGCTCAAGCAATCCACCCGCTTCAGCCTCCCAGAGTGCTATGATTACAGGTGTGAGCCACCACACCTGGTCCTCTCCCCCCATTATAGTACCTCCTCTTGGTTCTTCTTAACTCTGACAAAAAACACCCTGAACTTTTTCCTGGTCTAGCCCTAGGCCACCTCCTCTAGGAAGCCTCCAGTGGTTAAACCTGCTGCCTGGCGGCACAGTTTCCAGCCCTCTGTCCCTGTCTGCTCCATACACTGATATGCAAGCATCCTGAATTGTGTGTGTGTGTGTACATGTGTGTACATATGAGACCTGAAGCAGAATATCTCCTGTTCAGACTGGAGGCTCTTAAGGGACCTCAGAGTATCTAATGAACATTTTTCCATTCTCTTCCTCAGGAATCCCCTTGATAGGGCTGTTTCTGGTCATTGTCCTATTTGTTCACTCTCCTTGACCTCTGCTTCATCCAGTCAACAAATATTTACTGAGTGCCTACTGTGTGCCAGACAAGTGCTGGAAGCACACCAACAAGATAGACAAGGCCCCAGCTCTCATGGAACTGTTATTATGGGTGGGGAGTCACCTTAAAAACAGGAAAGTCAATGGTGAGCGAGGAATAGGTATGAAGTAGAGGTAGAGAGAAAGAAAAAAGATCACCCACCACAGCATAGGTGCCATTTACCCAGCAAATTGAGCACCTACTATGTGTTGGGTGCTGGAACTAAAGATACATCAGTGAATAAAACAGACAAAGATACCTACTCTTATGAAATTTAAACTCTAGTGAAGCAGGACAGATGATACATGATGTACATAATAAATAAATTTTATAATGTGAAAACATTAGGAAGTAGTAAGTGTTTAGGAAAAAAGATAAAATTGCATAGGATGAGAGGGGTGGAGAATATGGCTACTTTAAATAGGATGCTCAGGGTAGGCCATGTTGAGAAAATGATGTCTGAGCAAAGACTTGAAGAAGGTAAGAGAGTTCTGCAGATATCTGGAGAAAGCACATTCCTGGAAGAGATGGAAAGCTGTGCAAAGGCCCTGGGGCAGGAGCATGCTGGATGTGTTTGAAGAACACACTTGCAGTTCTTGGAAATTAATCATGTGGAAACTCAAAGGCCATGGTAAGGACTTCAGCTTTTACTCTGAGGAAAACCAGGTGTCATTGCAGAGATTTGAGCTAAAAAATGACATGATCTGAATCAGCCCTTCTTCATTAAATGAAGAATGTTTATTGTAGCCCAATTCATAATTGCTAAGTCATGGAAGAAGCCCAAGTGCCCATCAACCCACGAATGGATCAATAAATTGTGGTATATGTACACCATGGAATATTATGCAGCCTTGAAGAAAGATGAAGACTTTACCTCTTACATGTTTACATGGATGGAGCTGGAACATATTCTTCTTAGGAAAGTATCTCAAGAATGGAAGAAAAAGTATCCAATGTACTCAGTCTTACTATGAAACCAATTTATAGCTTTCTTATGAAAGCGATAACCCAATTATAGCTCAAAAAGAGGGGAAAGGGGAGAGGGCGTGGGTGGGGGAGGGAGAGTGGGGAGGATGGGTGGAGGGAGGGTAATTGGTGGGACCACACCTACGGTGCATCTTACAAAGGTACATGTGAAATTTACTAGGTGTAGAATATAAATGTCTTAACACAATAACTAAGAAAATGCCGTGAAGGCTATGTTAACCAGTTTGATAAAAACATTTCAAATTGTATATAAAACCAGCACATTGTACTCCATGATGCATTGTACCCCATGTACACAGCTATGATTTAATAAAAAAAAAAAAAGAAGAAGAAGAAAGAAAGAAAGAAAGTGACTAGGGGTGGGGAGAAGGTTGCTGCCTAGGTAATGAGGTCAGGGAGGTCTCTCCGAGGAGGAGCATCTAAGCTGGGAGCTGAGGAGCAGAAAATGGACCTGCCCACTCTCCCTTCCCCTCCTCTTCCTCAATCTGTTAACCAGGGAAAAGCCATACTTTCCCCCATCTCCTATCCCTCATCCCCTCATTCTCCATCCCTCCCTCTCTCCCCACCTCCCTCTTTTGCCTCCCCTTTTCTTTTGTCTTCAGCCTTACCCCAGAGATATGAGGCCTCTGCCTTCCTGGGGTTCTTAGAAAACAGTTGCAAAAAGCAGAAGGAAACGTTACAAGCAGGCCCTCAGCAGGAGGGAGGGTGCAGATTACAGTGTCTGGTCCTGGTGGCTGGCTCTGTAATTATCACTGCGTTTCAGGTGGACAGGGACCCTAGGACATGCCCCTGCCAGGCCCAGGCATTCTGTTCTCAACCAGCCCCTTCACAGTCCTCCACCTCAAACACGGGGAGGGGTGCATCGCTGAGACCTTGCCTTCAGCCCAGCCTTCAAGGCCTGATGACAGACAAGCCAGAGAGGATGCCCTCAAACACAACCCCTGCTGGGTGCAGAGGATGGGACTGAGGCCCCAAGAGGAGACAATGCAGCTCTAGGATCCAAAGTAAGAGTTGAACCTAGGGTGCTGTCCAGACCCCAGACTGCCTCACCTTCCTATCTAGGACTTTGGGTCAAGTGGCAGTTCAAGGTTTCAGCTCTCTCTGCCTGCAGCAGAAAAGAAAAGGCGGTGTGTTGTCTGATGCCATGTTATAGGGGCAGGGCAGAGGAAGATTGCTGCTGGATGCTGGCTTCCAAAGGGCCAGGGAAAACTCTTTCTTAATTGAGAGTGACCCTAACCTTACACATCTGTGAGAGTGGAGATGGCTGAGGACAGTCCTGCCTCACTGGAGGAACTGCTCAAACCGTTAATGGATCAAAGGCTCCAGGGGACAATCAAAACCATGGGCCACCTTGTCAGCCCCACCCTGGAGGCCCAGAATCTGAGGAACGAAATCCTTTCTGTTCTCTAAGAAAGGAGATTTCAGTGTCAGCCTCCTAGGTCACCTGTCTATACAGAAACAGATCTGGCTCTCCTTAGCTGTCACATGCCATGCATGGCTGTGGCCTCCAGCACCTGAGTCATCTGTGACTCATCACCCTCTGACCTCAGTCTGAAGAAGGCTAGGCTGAGCAGACTTGGCTCTGGGATGGGATGAGGCCTGGTACAGGCCTGTTCCTCCCCCCTCCACCCCACACTGACACATAGGAATATTCAAACACCTTGGAGAGGATACCCTGGTGAACACAAATCTGAGCACAGAGGATCCAGAGAGGCTGAACCGGACCCCCAGTCCATGCCCACACACACACACTCTCCTTCACGGTGCCTTCCCACTCACATGTGTCCTGGGTGGCCTCATATCCCCCAGGGTCTCCATGAGCCCAGAGCACCTGTCTGAGATTTAGGCTCTTCTGTTAATTCCCTGCATGTATCACACAATATCCACCACCCCCCTTCCCTTTCTGGACCTCTGTTTCCTCCTCTGATCAAGACTCACAAGTCTACAAGATCACGTTTAGCCCTCAATCTAAGGAGGAACATTAATAAGGTGATTATAAATTTCTGATCAATGAATGAAGGGTGGTAGGAGGGTAATGAGGGGCACAGTGGAACAGAAGTGGAAAGGAAGACCTGGTACCTTTCAGACCACGCCACCCCCTCTGGCCATAGGCAAACACTACAAAGAGGGGATGATAATGTCCTGAAAGACGTCCAAAACCAGTAGATTGTGCCTCCACAGTCCTACTGAAGCCCTTGGTTTTTTACAGAAAACACAAGAATGTGAACTTGTCCAGGGCTCCTCCTTAGCCTGAACACAGGCTGTCTCGAGGACAGGGCCATTCTTTTACTCAGATTTTCTCGCTGCTCAAGAGCTTTTAATCCCACCTTTTCCACCCACATCTTCCCCTCTTTTGAGTAGCGTTACCCAACTCCAGGGCCAGTTGCCCTTTCAGCCTGTATTTCCCTCTGCAACACGGACCCCAGGATGACAGCACCCACAGAGAGACGCACATAGTGACGAAATAATCTGAATAGCAATCAAGTCTTTCCCGTCTTCTGCCTGTTTTATCCTCAGATAATCCTGTGGTAGTGGGGGTTACACTTGGATCTCATTCCTAAGCAGAAAGACAAGGAGGGCAGTGTGGTCCAGAAATCAGAGATTTGGCAGAAATCACACAGCTGAGGGTCATCAACCCCTCACTCTTTTCCATCCTCTTCCACCTACCCAGACCCCAGATTGCCTAGCAAAGCCTGCCTACCCCACCTCCCAGAAAGGGGTTAAATAGCATCAAGAACGCCAGGGTGGAGGGCAGTTGGGAAAGCTACGAGGGAACCGTGTTCCTCCACTTGGCTGGAGCTTCAGTTTCCCAATCCAGTATTATTTCTGTGGGGCAGAGCCCAGCCGGAGGCAGCCGGGCTGACTGAACAGCACCCAGCTGTGGATCCCAGATCCTCCTCCTCCAGTTGGTGTGGCCCAGGGAGCCACACTAGCTCTCAACCGGGAGGGACCTTGTGGGGAGACAGAGAAAGAAGACAGGTTACTGCTTAGGAGAGCAAAGAGGAGCCCAGGCCAGTGCATGGGCTGTTCGCGGGTCTGTTATTCAAGGCATGAAGGAACAGCAGAAGCCACTTCAGGGTATCCAGTTGTCACTGTAACCCTCCTGTCACAGCTTCTAAGATGTTGTCTTCCTTACTTTTTTATTTTACTATAACACATGTGAAAGATACATGCTAAATTATGACTCAGAATACATATACGTACACACCCCCGACAAGTTTCAAAACATGACACTTACCCTTACAGTGCAAGGCTGTTTGAATATTTTCTACTTTATTTTCCTCTGGGTTTTTTTTTTTTTTTTTTTGAGACAGAGTCTTGCTCTGTCTCCCTGGTTAGAGTGCAGTGGATCAGAAGAGCTCACTGCAACCTCATCTCCTGGACTCAAGTAGTCCTCCTGCCTCAGCCTCCTAGGTAACAAGGACTACAGGCACCTGCCATAAGGCCCAGCTAATTTTTTTGTTTGTTTGTTTGTTTTCCTTCCTTCCTTCCTTTCTTTCTTCTTTTCTTTCTTTCTTTCCTTTCTTTCAGAGACAAGGTAGTGCTCTTGCTCAGACTGGTTCTGAACTCAGCATCCTTCCACCTTGACCCCCCAGAATGCCCAGCCCCTATTCTCCTCCACATTTAAGAAAAAGATTAATGCTGGTTGCAAACTGCTAAACTGACTTCAGGACCCACTGATATACATAGATCACAACTTGCAATTCGAAAAACACTCCAGTCTCAGCAGGCTAGATATATTGCCATTGTACAGATGGGAACACTGAGGCCCAGAAAGGAAGCAGAAGCTGCCCAAGGTCACAGGGCTGGTCAGTAACAGAGATTAAGCCAGAGCACAGGGATTTTGGCTCCCAGGGAAGTATTTCCACTGTAAGTTTCCAGAGCCTGAGGGACTTCTTGCGATAGCTGCCTGCTGAAGGCGAGAATCACCACTGATGGGTCATCAGGAAAGGTGAGATGGATGTTTGTTGGCCAGCAGGCTCCCCTAGGGCTTCCACAGGTCACTGCACTAAAAGTCATGTTAAGATGACAGAAAAGGTCTGTCTCAAGGGTCAGCATCCAGGTCCTCCAGAGTATGATGGACAAACTCAGTCCAAGGGAGGCTCCCAGCATGAGTGGGGGAGAGCCTGTGGATCTCTGCTGCAGGCTGAAATTGAGGACATATCCAGAACAGGCAGGGCCTATATGCCACATCTACACAAGATCCAGTGACAAGAGTGGGGATGAGAGATGGGTAGGCAACATCAAAGCACCCAAGAATTTGCCAGTCCAGCTCCAGGAAGGGTTACCAGATAAGTACAGAATACTCAGCTGAATATGAGCATTTCAGATAAACGATGAAAATTTAACTGGTCACCCTGTATTTTTATTTGCTGTATCTAGCAACCAAGTAGGCCTGAGGCCCACTGAGGACAAATAGACCGCAGGAGAAACCCAGGTCAGACCTGAGGAAGAGCTTCCTGTCCAGGTGCCTGGTATCAATCCAGAGTGTGGATGGGGCAGAAATGAGAGCATTTGGGACCCCTCCTGCCCCAAATAGGCAGTCCTTGGACCACAGATACCCCTAGCTCAAGTAACTGTCCCTGGCCTTCTGACCCCCCAGGGAGAGAAAAAGTGTCATCTGGGCTGGAAAGGGGAGAGGTAGCCTTTGAAATTGGCATGTAATGGTGGGAGGGGGAGCAGATGGCATCCTTTGCCCCTTCCCGGCAACCACACCAGGCCCTTCAAGATAAGCCAGTTTTTTTCAGGGAAACTTCCTGTTAGGCAAACGCCAACGGCTGGCACACCACTGTCTTCTCGGGGCTGGGGCTGGGAAAGGGGCAGTTTCTCTGAAGTCTTGGGGCCTAGGGGAGGGTTTTACCAGCAGGGAGCCAAGCTCTTCCCCACACACCCCCATCTCTTCTGCCCTCCTTCCCCCCTGAACCCCACCTTCCACCACCACCCCACACACAAACACACCACTTTGGGGTTTTTAATGAAACTGCCAAAGTCAGGCAGTGCCAAGGGACTGAGTGGGGTGACCACAGCCAGAAGGAAAGGGGATGAGACCTGCTGGCTTTAATAAAAAGGCATTCCCTGAGCTCTCACAGCCTTTGTGGGCAAAATGTCCCCTTCCCCGGTCCCAGGAAAGGGTGTTAAGTACTAGAACTGGACTAGGGTGGGGGGCACAGAGCAATGTTGGGGATGTAGCCAGGAGTCAAGCCTGGGGCCACATCGTGGTAGGGACTAATTATAGGGCTGGGAATCCATGCCCCAGCCTTGCCTGTACCTCATTACTGAGAGAAAAGTCATTTCCATTTCTACATTGCCTGTTGCCACACAAAGGGAATAACCATGTAAAATGCTGAGCTTTTTGTAGTGGGGTGGCAGCGGAGTCTGTAGATCAGCCCCAAGGAAACAAGTCCAAAGTTTTACCCTCATCTTCAGGGAGCACACAGGCTAATGAGAGAGAATCTGAGCCTAGCCTTGGGGACCCTGTCAGAGTGAAGTGACTAATGTGCATTCATTCATTCAGCAGTAGTATATTTATTTAGCCCCTCTTAAGTGGCAATCACTTTATATTCATTATTTAACTTAATCCACATCAACACCTGAGAGGAAGGTGTTTCCACTCCCAGGGAGGCTCCGAGAGGGTGAACAACTTGCCCAATGTCACAGAGTCAGAAAACTCTACTGATGCCAAAAGTAGAGCTCAGCTCTGTCCAGTTGCCAATCCTCTCTTCCCACCACCCTGTGCCCAGTCACAAGGACAACAGCTAACCTTTACTGGGCCCTTACAGCCTGTCAGTCACCATCTTAGGCCCATCCACATTTCCCTGAGCACCAGTGTTCTCATCTCTAGAATGGGGATACTACTGCCTACATCTGATATTGAAAGAATGATGCAATTTTATGTACACAAAACACTCTGAAATTGATACCATGGTGCGTATTTTATAGATGACAACTGAGATTAAGAAACATAATTTTGTCCTAAGACATAATTTAGAAGTTGTCAAGGTTGAGGCTGTCTTTTGGGCTTGGGTTTTGGACCTCAGGGCTTAGAATTAGCAGCCAGGTGCTCACTTTGGCAACACATATACTAAAATTGGAACAATACAGAGATTCACAGGGCCCCTGTGCCAGGATGACACACACATTTGTGAAGGATTCCATGTTCAAAAAAAAAATTAGCAGCCGGGATTTGAACCTAGGCTGGACCAGGCCAGAAATGACCCAGTGTTATATATTCTGGGCAGCCAGATAGAAAGTTATTAATAGCCATGAAGTGTTTATTGCTGAACAGTCACCAGCTCCCAGAGGGCAGCTTGGGGTCACGGAGCTGCAGCCAGGTCAGCCCCTCACCCCTCAGCCCCATGGGGGCTGGTCCTGAGAAGCTGACTCTCCCAGCTGGACCTCACCCTGCCCCTGGGAATACTTACCCAACCAGGCGGCTGCCCCGTGACTAGGAACAGTGACCCCTGTCACACTTGTGTGTGTGCAAGCCCATGTGGATGTGCTCGTGCGGAAGAGACTCTGTAACAGCCAGGCAAACTGCTCCAGGAAAGAGCATGCCTCAGGAGGGCATGTGCTGGGGACAGGCCTTCCCCCACAACTCTCAGCCTCAAGCCTCACCATCCTCTCTCTTTCTCAAGCTGGCACCTGGGAGGGGAACCCCTGGGGAGGGAATAGGGGAGCCTTATTAATAGGGTAGGGATGGAGATGCCTTTAGAAGCCAAAAGCAAAGAGATAAGAAAATACCCTTCCTGAATATTTCCCTAGAAGACATCTTCGGCTGCCTCACCAGGAGACTGCAGACCCCAGCTCTCAAAGTCCCAGAGAAAGTCTTCTTCTCCCCGGCCCTAGTCCCAGAAGCTCTTCCTCATACTCATAAGGCAAACCTTTTTGCTCAAAGATCACAGAACAAGCATCCTGAGGGAGCTTCTGAGGATAGCCCTAAGGGCCTCCATGGTAAGCCTCTCAAATCAAAGCTGGGCCCCCAAAGTGCTTTACCCGGAACACAGCTGTGTGTATAAGGGTGGACATAAAGCCTCCTCCACCAGACCGGAGACTCCTAGTGTATTTGGGGGAATGTAAGAGAAGATTGGCCTTGTGTTCTGGTCCTGTTCATTTGCTCATTAATTCCACAAATACAAGTCAGGCAAGTCCACCTTGTGCCTGTCCTTGGGCTCAGAGCTGTGGGACATCACCTCCTACCAGGACAGCCCTCTCCACACCATCCTTTTTCTTCAGCCCACTACCTTTATCTCACTCCTGGGTTCCAGGACTAAACCAGCTCTAGTTTGCCTCACCCCTCAGCAGGAGTGTAAGGATGTATACTTGCAAACATGAGTATAACAGCCAGACAGACTATTTCAGTTTTTTTTAAGTGAGAAAAAGAAAAACAACCAAAATGTACTAAAGGAGAAGCTCAGAGAGAAAAAGGCATTGATGAAAACACTGGAATAACAACGTAATTATAATGACTGTTCTGACCCTGCATACCTGTCACTGCACAAGGTACTTTCACATGATGACATCACTTCATACCCTCAAACTCCACTATGTAGCTATTATTGTGCCCATTTGAGAGATGAGAAGGTTGAGGCCCAGGGAAGTAATCTGTCCAGTGGTAGAACCAAAAATCCAACCTAGACCTACCGAAAGTCTTCATGGGTCTTAGGGCAACCCAGATAGGGCTCTGCAGAGGCCCCAGGCAGAGACTCGAAGGAGAGGTCCTTATGGGATGGTCTCACAGGCCCTCACCCCACCTCCTAAGGGATTTTCAGTCCCAGAATGGGTGGACCAGCTACAAACATGGAGTGGGAGCATAGGTTTCCTGCAGGAAGTCTGAGGAGGTGACAAATGAGGTTCTTAGCCTTATCCAGCAGAGGGGGCAGGAGGAGCCCCTGGAAAGGAGTTCATGTTGGCTGGCATCTATCCCACTTGGAGCAAGATCCAGGGACCATGAAGGGTGTGTGGAGAAACATCATGCATGGTTCCTGACAAATGAAGAAGCCCTTTGGGGCTATGAATGCGTATGGGGAGCAGAGGGAAGGATGGGGTCAGAAGCCCTGAAAGTGCTCATCTAGCACCAATATCTGGCAACTGGTTTCCATCTAATCGACAAAGAAATGTCTGATGAAGGGGGTTCTGTCTCTTTCTTTAGATTAGAAACTCTATGAGGACAGGGAGTATACTAAGGGCAGGGGCCATCTCACCCCTGAGACTAGGAGCTCCCTGAGGGCAGTTCCCTCATGAAGAAAATAATTCCCCAAAGGCAAATGCACAAGCTAGCCTTTGAAAATCGTTTTTAGATCCCAGCCCTCTCTTGTTCTGGGGATGGGATCTAAAATTAGACCCTACCAGGATGAGGCCCAGGCCCAGCCTTGCTTCCACAGGCACCTGAGCATGACAAGGCTCTTTCCTTTAAACCGCTGTTCCCTTGGTTCTAGCTCTTCCTCCTTCCAAGTCACCCCTTCAATCCCCTCCTCAGCAGATGTTTGGTCAAGCCCAGTCTTTGCCCGTATTTTCCTTTTCCAGGAAATATTATAAATATTTACTGATTCCTTCCCTGCCCTGCCCTGTTTCCCATGTCCTGATGGATAATGTCCCATGGATGTAGCTGAACTGTCTCTCTTCCAGCAATTCTGAAGCTAACCTGGTGGGGCTTTCCAAGGGTCATCTTGCCCATCCCCCATCGCTAGGCTGGCTTATGCTAAAGCCACTCCTGGTAAATGAGAGACCATCCTATGCCAGGGCAGAGCACACATGGCTGTCTTCAATAAGTGCTGGGGATGAAAAGGGGGAGGAAGAAAAGGATTCCACAGACTTTTCCTCCAAATTCCTTGTGCTTCTCTCTCTACCAGTTCTTCTAATCCTCTATCCTCTCTTCCTCAAGCTGTAGACGTTGCCCACTTTTTCTTTCTTTTTTTTTTTATTTTTTTATTTTTGAGACAGAGCCTCAAGCTGTCACCCTGGATAGAGTGCCACGGCATTACAGCTCACAGCAACCTCCAATTCCTGGGCTCAAGCGAGTCTCTTGCCTCCGCCTCCCAAGTAGCTGGGACTACAGGCGCCCGCCACAACGCCCGGCCATTTTTTGGTTGCAGCAGTCATTGTTGTTTGGCGGGCCAGAGCTGGATTCGAACCCACCAGCTCAGGTGTACGTGGCTGGTGCCTTAGCCCGTTGAGCCACAGGCGCCGAGCCCTGCCCACTTTTTCTTGGTGAGACCTCAATAGAATTGAGTTTCTCTTCCCACTCTGGAAATTAAGATGCTACTTTGTCTGGCTTGAATCAGCCCTTGCCCCAAGTCTTCCCACCAAACTTACAAGAGCAGACCTCCAGTCTCTGATTCTCTTATTAACATGCCTTGTCTTTCTTCTTTAAACCTCCCTCCGCTCTCTGAGACCTTCATGCATTACAATAAAACCTTGTGGATGAAAAGTGACTAAAGTTGGATGGTTTTGTTATCATCATTTAACAACCTCCCCCAAACTCAGTAGCTTTAAATAGCAACAGCCCATACATTTGCTTATAACTTGGTAAATCTGGACATAGGATGGCTTCTCTCTACTTTATAGGTTATTGGCTAGAGTGGCTCAAATGGCACTGAAAAATCCAAAATGACCTCACTTATATTTGGTCCCTCAGCTTGAGGTGGTTCAAACAGCTGGGGACTGGCTGAACCCCCTCTTTATCCCTCCCTGTCTCCTTTTCCCTCTCTCTCCCTCCTTGGCCTCTCTCCAGCAGGGTCGTTGGACTTCCTTACAGCATGGCAGCTGCCTTCCAAGAGGACAAAAATGGTACTTACAATCCCTCTTAAGGACTACACCTAAAAGTTCCAGAATATCTCTTTGGCCACATTCTTAGGCAAAGCTGGTCATAATGCCAGCCTAAATTCAAAAGGAGGAAACATAAATTCTACTTCTTATTGGGAGGAACAGCATGTGGGCACAGGGATGGGAAGAACTATTGGCATCTATGTTTTCACACTATCCACCACAATGATCCTAACATAAGAAACTGATCCAGAATTACCAAGTGCATGCAGAAGGTGTTGAAGGGAACACAGTAAACTGGCAGTTTCCCTGGAGAAGCCAGAACTTAAAGGTATTTGAGGCCTCTGACCAAAGTAGGTAGCTCTTTTGAGAGAAAGGAAAGAGTCTCAAGCAAGGCAGAGCTTGAGTAAAAATGGCTACATCACAGGGTGTGACTCCCAGACAAGGGTGTGAGTCCCACAGAGGGAAGGCAGGGTAGGTCTTGATTAGGCCTTCTCTGGGCCTTATGAGATCCTCGAGAAAGGCTCCAGGGGGATATCTGATCAGATCTTATACAATTGGGGGATGTGGCATTTTCATTTTCTCCGTATTTTCTCCATGGTCTATTTCAAGACTGTTTCTCTCATCCAAGGCTAAGTGTTGCAATCTCTTGCATGCTTAGGTTTCGGATCTTCCACTGACAAGCTCCAGCCCCTGGAGACAGCTCTTGCCTTGCCTTGCCTTACCACACTTGGGGAAGTCTGGATTTCGGTCCTGGGTTTGGCCACCATTATATCCTCCCCCTGTCCCACTTTTCTTCTCCCTGTTTGTATTCAGTCTAGACGATTCATTTTTATTTGTTGATGTCCTGCCCTAGCCTGGGGCAGCTGTGGTGTGATGGAAAGAGCACCAGATTCAGAGTCAGAAAAGCTGGTTTAAATTCTGGCTTGGCCATTTACTGGCTGTGCGTAAATTTGGGCAAGTTATTTACCCTCTCTGAGCCTCCTGCTTCTCATGTGTCAAGCAAGAATAATAAGTCCCGTCTCCAGGGTAGCTAAAAGGGGGAAACAATACTGTCAGTGATGAAGAGGCCTCTGCTCCTAATCCCTACGGGGTTGATTCTGAGTTTATCTCTCCTAGTTTAGCCCTGCTCAAGTTCCCACTTGTGCAGCAAGCACTCCACCAATCACTCCTATTATCTTTGTAGAAACCCCATGCCTATCTCCATGGTCTTGGGATGGAGTCCTCCATCTCCAGGCCTATTTCAATATCAGTCATTTAACGAATGACTATTGGGCACATACTATGCTCCAGGCACTGTCTAGCAGCTGGAGATGCAATGAACAAAACAGACAAAAGTCTCTGCCTTCATGGAGTTTGCATTCTGGTCCAAGGAGACAGAAAAAAAAAGGAAGTAAATTTTAGAGTGACACTGTCCAAAATGGTACCCAGTAGTCACGTGTGTATAGTGAGCACTCGAAATGTGGCTCAAGCAATTAAGATATGTGGCAAGTCTAAGGTACACCCAGATTCAAATTAATAATTTTATATTGATTAGATGTTGAAATGATATCTTAAAGATGTTAGGTTAAATAAAATATGTTATTAAAATAATTTCTTTCTACGTTTTGAAATGACTCCTAGAAAATTTTTAATTACATGCATGGCTCACTTTGTATTTCTTTTGGACAGTGCTAATGTAGAGTATAGTAGGAGGTGATAAGAGCTACAAGAACAAAGGAGAGATCATGAAAAGGAGGAACCTAAGGATGGAGTGGGAAAGGGGGATCCATTGTAAATGCAGTGGTTAAGGTAAAGCTCACTGGGAAGGGAACAGACTTGAAGGTGAGGGAGCCAGCCACACTTCTGTGTGGAAGAGTGCTCCAGGAAGAGAAGACAACCTGTGCAAAGGCCCTGGGGCAGGAGCACGCCTACTGCATTTGAGGAACAGTGAACCTAGTGTGGCTGGAACTGAGTGATCTAAGTGGGAGTGGTGGTGCCAGAAGTCATTGAGTACTCAGGGAGGGTGGTGCAGGTCTTTTAAGGTCATTTGGCTTTTTCTCTGAGTAAAAAGTCTCTGGAAGGTTTTAAGCCAAAAGGTGGCACGATTTGGCTCACATTTCAACATGCTCATACTCTGGAGCTGTGTGAGTGTCAACCAAAAGGGAGGCCAGAGGAGATTCCAGGAAGCCAGTTTAGAGGCTCTGGCAAAAAATCAGGTGGGATGACAAGAGCACCCACCTCCCAGGGCTGTTGTGGGGATTCAGTGTTAACCAGCGTAAGAGCTGGCATGCATTAAGTGATTGGGAAAGGAGCATTTACTAGACTAAAATCTCCTTGAGGGCAAAGACCTTGCCTTGAGTCCCTCAGCACAGTAGAAACCAAAGTGCCTACACTGCCAGTCACCCAAGGTGTCTCCCCACCCTCAGGGCACCTCCCCTGGAGAACTGCAATAGCTTTCTACTGGCCTCTCTGCCTCCCACACTGCTGCCAGGCGTGCATGGAAAAGCATGTCTGACTGGGCCACTCCCTGTTTAAAGCCCTTCAGCTGCTGCTCATCCCTGACAGGTCTTAGGCTCTTGGCACAGAGCTGGAGACTCCCTCAAGCTAACCCCTGACTATCTCTCCAGCCTCACCCCCTCACACCCCTTCTGCCTGGGGTGCCCCAACCCCTTCCCCCTTCCCCCACCCTATTCAGCCTATCTTCTACTCATCATTTGAGGGGCAGCCTGGATGCCAAAAATGTCATGGCAAGATCTCTCCCTGCAGCCACCACCCCCAATACAATCCCCCACCCGCCAGCTACATCAGATGCCCCAGCACATTTCATGTACTTGTCTATTCGTGGATTTATAGTTCTGTGTCTCCCTACCCACTCAACCTCACTGGATCCTTCAGGAGTGGAATTGTATCTTATTCACAATAGAATCCTATGCCACAGCATAATAGCTGGCCCGATATTTATTCAAACCATATTTATGGTTTGCAAGAATAAATGAAAGGCTAGAGAAGTGGATTTGGAAGCATTGCTTTTCAGTGCCAAAGACACAGACAGGTTCCACCTTCCCCAGGACCAGGACAGGAAGAGAAAGCATATGGAGCGAGATGCGGCAGGGAGTCTCACCAGTGGTAATCAGACCTGTGGGTCTACCTTTCAGAGGCTCTGGGAACTCCAAGACGCACTAAATTACATCCTGGGGTCCAGCAGCATCCGCTTCCCACTCCCAGTCTGTTGTGTAGCAATAAGACCCCCATAGCAAAGCACAGCCTTCTCCTATCTTCTAGGCAGCAAGCTTGGCGGCATGGCCAGTCCTTCCTTGATCAAGGGACAGGGAACTGCATCACCTAATTCCTGAAGGCAGCACTTCCCATTGCAAGGGCACTTGGCTATCTAAGGAGCTGTTCGCCCCTCCACCCATTCCCAGAGCTCTCCAAGGACCAGCCCAGCCAGAATGGAAAAACTTTACCCCAGTCCAATGAGATCGTTTATCCCATATTTATACATCAGACACCCCTTTCCCAGACTTTAGACAAATGCCATGTTCCCCAGGAGAGGTGGGAAAGGGGGCAGGAGGAAGTCTGGAAGAAGGATTCAATGGAGAAGGAGAAACCAAGAGGAGTTTTGAGATCAGAATTAAAATCTTTAATACAAAATGCTTTTTTAAGATATATCTGTATTTCTTTGCTGTTGTTTAAAAATAAATATGTACTACGGAATATCTCGAAAAACTGCACTAGAGACAAAGACGTGATGTTAATATCTTTTCCCCCCACAATTATTACGGATAAACAGTAGCACCAATAAATAAATGATAACAAATATTAAAATTAAAAAAGGAGCAAGATTTAGTATGTAGATTTCTCTATTTTTCTTGTTTTGCTTTTACATATAAAAAACAGAATAGCAATGTCTATTTCATCAGAATCACATATATACATAAACATATATATATATATATACACAAACACAAGTTGCCAAATATATATATAGTATGTAGATGTATAATGAAACCTTATTTCAGAGGAATGTGTGGTGGGGAGCCAGGGGAAAGGGGAGGGCAGAGCTGAGTGTTAGCAAAATTAAATATCTGTTCAGGACAAGCTAGTGACTATCACCGATCAGGGAGAAAGGGATTGGAAACATGATTTTTATACATAAAAACCAATACGAATAAGAGAGCGCAAGAGAGAACAAGAGATACATTTCATAAATAGTTGAAATTAAATATTAACCAAGAATACTGAAAAAACCTAGCCTTTAATTAAATTAACTGTTTTAATTTCTAATTAAAAAGGATATTAAATAAGTACCGTATACGCGTATAAAACACTTTCTCTTTTCTCTGCCACCACAGTGGGCACATGGATCCTGCCCTGTCTCTCT
>CAUYRH010121052.1:0-56510 GCA_963574655.1 Perodicticus potto | reverse complement strand
ATATACCCTGAGGCTAGAGGCCTAAAGGAGGAGACGGGGAAAGACCGGGAGAGGAACGGAGAGAGCTTCTCTCTCCCCACTTGAATTCTCTCCCTCTACCAGGAGCTTTAGTGTTTTCTGTATTCTTTTCTGTAAATCAATTCTGTCTTACCACAGAGGGGTGAGGGTGGGGGAATAATATAATGAAGAATAATAAAAAAAATAAAAAAATAAAAAATAAATAAATAAATAAAAATCTGCGTAACATTTACTGAGCACCTACAATGTTCCCTGAAGGCACTGTATGTACAATACCCTTTACTTAAATTTTCACTGCTTGTTATAATAAAAAGAATAGGCCAAGGCAATTTCTATGTTGCCTCACTTCACTTCTAAAATACAGGAGGAAAATGCACACAAATATATGAGTAAAATATTTTCTAATGTCTAAACTTTCATTAACATTAATATTTTGATAGTTTACAAAGTATCTTCTTTATTTGGAAAACTCAAATTACCAGTGATACTCAATGCTCAATTATTCAATTTGACATAGAATGTTTTAATCATTGATTAAAGTATTATTTATTTTGTGCTTAGAAAAGCATACAAAACTTACTAAAAAATAACAAACTGATTCTACCATCAAATACAGTATCATTTCCTTCTTTATATCATGATATTTATAGCATAATGCTATTAAATTCATTCTATCACACGTTTACAGATCAGCAATTACATCAACAATTATTTCAAAAAGACAAAAAGAAACAAAACTGCTTCAAAATGTATACCGCAAAAAACTTGAAGCGTATGCCAATGACAGGTAATACTCTCCATTCAGTATGAGACTTTAATTACCACCATGGTCGGTATGAGTCAATTTCTTCTGTTGAACCAGTTAAAAGAATTGATACTACAAATTCAATGAAAATTAATTAAGTCCTCCTAAGCACCAGTCCTGATGCTCCTACCAGGTAATGGTGGCATCTCTTTAAAGGTGCACACATTCGGTAATTAGCCTTTTCTCAAGTGTGAATAAGACAAAAAGGCATATAGATATTCATTTGGTACGTTTTACCTATCCCAGTCCAAAAATCTCTATTAAATTACTGTAGCTTTTATGATTATTCAGTAATTTATAATGTACTTAAGAAACGAAGAGAACACCTGGAAAAATGGCTGGAAGAGTACATAAAAATCTGTACGCAACGGCCACCAGAGGGAATGATGGAGAGCACTGGCTTTAGCTTTTTTCACTTCTGTGATGTTGCCATTTTTATGCAACTGTCATACATTTAAATAAAACATGTTTCAATAGCTCTATTAGAAATATAATGCAAACTACAGCTAGAAGCCACAGTAAAAAAGTAAAAAGAATCAGGTCCAATTAATTTTAACAATGTATTTTATCAGGCGTATTACATCCAAAATATTATGATTCAACATGTAATCAATATAATATTACCAAGACGATTTTTATATTTTTTATTCATTTTGAGTCTTTGAAATCTGGTATGTGCGTATATGTGTGCATAAAGCCCATTTCAATTCAGGCCAATCACGGTTCAAGTGCTTAATAATCACCGGTAAGTCATATCTAGGCAGAAGCTAGGGATTTCTCCTCCTAAATTTCATAGCAAGGCAGGTACATATCAAAACTTCTCTCTCATCTGTTCTAATCCTATAGCATAAACCCATTTCACTCTTAATTTCAAAAATCTTTATCGAGGTTTAGCTTTTGATGGCATCTTTCTTATCAAAAAATGATTTAATTTCTCTCTACACAGCCTCTTTTTAGCCTGCTATTCAATGCCCTCAATCTTTGCACATTATTTACTTTCTGATGCATAAATGAAAATCCTTAAAATTACATCTTGGTGTGCAAAGCCACTGACTATGTTCATTTCAGGGCTTTAACTACATTAGCAGAGACGGCTACTGCTAAACACCTGAACTAATTTCAGAATGTCTTTTTAAAAGGCAAATACAATCCCTTTCCTTCCCATGTAACACTACAACATTCCAGCAGTAGAGACCCTTGAACTTCACAGAGGGTCCCCAAGCCCTTGAAAATGATGTTCTGAGCAAGAAAACAAGGTAAAGGCCCAACACACAAGAATCAAGCAGTTAGCACTGATACCAATTTTAAAATTTATATTAATTAAAAAGGAATGTTTTTCCAACTAATACCTAAGTTACCTTTTTTTAATTACTTGTATATCTGGTAGGAAAAAGAATGTCACATCTCATTTATCCCACTGAGCACTTTTGGAACTAGATAGGGCACACAGCCTTGGAGAAAGCAATGAACAGCTCCTGCCAAAGCTAAACAGCTTCATCTAAGCTGCATTTGCTTGTTTTTCCTCCGTGTTCATCAGAGATTTTGTACACTCCTTAGAATTATAAGAAAAAGAGGAAATTAAGAAAAGGTACACGTAGAAGAGAGCAGAAAGGTTTTTCACACTATGCAACCAGGAAACAATTAATTCTTTGAAATAAATGGATGGATGGACGAATGGATGGATAAGATAGAAAATCACTTTTACAGAGAATTTACCGTGATTCCATGTGAGTCACTGTATTATGCCGCTTAAGAACTTTACCTGGAATAGACCATTTGATCCTTAAAACAACCCTGAAGATAACTCCCAGGTAAGGGTCAGCATTGTCCTCCACCTTACAGGTGAGGCAGCTGACCCCTCCAGAAGTTAAGTAATTTACTACACAGCTTCAGAACTAGTAACCCATAAAAGCTGGAATTCAAACCCACACATTCTGGCTCCTGAGACTTGCTCCTCAGTTCAAAGAGTCAAAAGAGTTCTCTGTAAGGACAAGCATTTTGTATTAAAACTTTAATTTGTGCCAAGTACTTTATATATGTTACCTTATTTAACCTTCATTTGAAAACAAGTTTATCAAGTGGGTATTCTTATTAACTCAACTTCCTAACAGAGGAAATTGAGGTGCAGAAGGGTAAGTCATCTACATAAGATCACAGATTCCTTGAGGCAAAGCATACATTAAAATCAGATCCCTCCAACTACAAAAGACATTAACTTTTGGCCCATGTTGTTCTTCCTTATAATTTATGTGGATTTGAAATTTGATCATTTAGATGGGTTTGCTAATGGTAGAAATCCATAATAATGGTTTCCTAGTACTAAAATCATTTTATTTGTAGTACCTATCAGTTCACAAAAAGCATTCTTTATACAGAAACAGCTTGGATGAAAGCAAGCACTACCCAAAGAAAATAAATAAATAATAGAACAAAAGACCACTCAGATAAAAGGACAATTAGAGACTACAGCAATGCTTCAATTTCTAATTCATTTTTAGCTTGCCTTAAGAGAATTAACTCAGAATGGGAGTACTATTTAAATAGGGACACGTTTACAAATTTTGCTTTTCAAATATCTATAGAACCCTTACTAAAACTGTTCTTCCATTTAATGTCACACAATAATGACCATCTCCTGAATCCTTCACATGCAATATACTCATATCAGCAGTCAACGTGGCAATGATATTAACTTCTGTTCATTTTAATAGGATTGAACAAGAATAAAAATGAAAATGAGTGACACTGTTATATAGTTTCATTACAGTTTCCAGGGTAAAATAAAATGCCCAAGTTATTTCAAAACAAAATATGTATTTAAATTTCTAGGAGTTGCACATATATATATGCACACACACACACACACACACACACACACATACACACGAGGAAGGAAATGAAGTGGAAAAAGATGCAAGCAACCAATGAGGTCAAGTTGGATAACTTATGAAAAATTAAATCCTATACAAGTGGTGCCTCTGGCTCAAAGGAGTAGGGTGCCAACCCCATATACCGGAGGTGGTGGGTTCAAACCCGGCCCCGGCCAAAAAACCCCACAAAATTAAATCCTGTACTTGTATATCCTCCATCTGTTCACATAAATATGTGTGTATACATATATAACATATATATATATACAATTAATCAAGAGGAACCTCAGACGGCAGAATCTCGGATAAGATTAATGTTTCAAGGACAATATGCACAAGGCAATTTGCAAAAGTTTGCTAGTAGAATGTAAAACTCCCACCAGTACTGCCAATTCTTACGAACTCCCTTAAGACCCATGTGTATAAGGCTAAAGGGGCACAGGGTTGGCAAATATGCTGTTAAAATAGCTAGAGACTTGTTTGCTTTAAAAATGGGTTTCAAGTAGCAAATTAAACTCTCCAGGTTTGGGTCAGTCCCATGAGAAAACAAGAGACCATTCGTTTTTAAAAGGAAACTCAAAAATAACAAGTGCCACAATCGAGCCTTTATTTTTATCTGTGTGAGACACACAAAACTAAAGATCTCACATGACTCAAAAATGTGATAAGTGAGGAAATGATAATTTTGTTCCTGTCCTTCGTATATGACAGTGGAAAAGCACCATTTGGCTATAAAGACTAATTTTGGTTTTTTTAGCTTGCCATGACAGTGCGCTGCAGTTTAGTTTAGTTATCACACTCAAATCCAGAGTCTTCTGCCTAACACCTGCTGCGGCTCAGTGCCATAACTCAAGCTCTTGCTCAAAGAGATTTGCCACCTTTGACTAGCTACTCCCCAGCCTACCTGTTTTACTACTACAAACATACAGGCTGAGATAAAAATAGATTGAGAGGGTAAAAATTGATTGATTAGGGACATATGACATCATCTTTATGATAAATCATAAATGAAATCAACATCAACCCTTTTCAAAACTTCAAAAGGGGGCGGCATCCGTGGCTCAGTAGGTAAGGCGCCAGCCCCACATACCAAGGGTGGCGGGTTCAAACCCAGCCCCGGCCAAACTGCAACAAAAAAATAGCCCGGTGTTGTGGCGGGCACCTGTAGTCCCAGCTACTCAGGAGGCTGAGGCAAGAGAATCACCTAAGCCCAAGGAGTTGGAGGTTGCTGTGATCTCTGACGCCACGGCACTCTACCGAAGGTTAATAAGTGAAACTCTGTCTCAAAAAAAAAACTTAAAACAGGTTAGAAAGTCATGATGAAAATGACTTCCATTAGCAAGTCAACACTCAGAATATTGGACCTGAAAGATACCTTAAAGATTTAATATAAGAATCAATGATCCTCCAGAGAAGAATTACCTAAACAAAACCAGACTCATCAATTTTTCTGTGTGTCTTATAACTCAGCCTATCCATGGAGAACACTAGAGTAGCTTCACAGTTCATGAGAGGTAGGACTGATGGCAAAGGTGGGCTGGGAGTGTAAAATATAAGTGTCAGGAAATCTAGCTTGTAAGTAAAGGTAAAATTCAAATAAAATCAAGATTTACAACTCTCCAGTCTAGAGGTCAGATGAACAAACTGGCTTATGAAATGTGTCCCAAAAGGGCCTAAAAAGAAAGTCCAATAACTAAAGACACTGAAACAATTAAGTGTCAGATGAAAGAATATGAGTGGAGAGGCCACGTGAAGCAGGAACCAGTGGGGACAGGAAAGGAGAGGGGGCCAAAGAAACTTTTAAACAGCCTAATACTTTACAACGATGAAAATTTTCAAAAGCAGGGACCTTTATTTGGTTCAGAGATTATGGATTCTAATCACAAGGATTTGTAAAACTAAAAAAAGTATATTTGGAGTATTGCTGATTTAACATTTGTATCAAACTTCCACTGTCATAACTGTAATAATAAGGGAGTGTATTCAAGAGATTAATAGTTACAGTAGCAGTAGTTGTGGTAATAGTAAGCATGGTTATATTTTATTAACAAGAGCATCATTATAAATGTTCACAGGCTCAAAGAAATTTTAATATATTAGTTTATCTTTATAACAAAAATAGGATGCAAATAGTATAATATAGTGCCTTTATAATTGTTTCCATTATAGAAACAGAAAACTGAGCTTATGGAAACTGTGACTCCTTCACGCTCAGTGAATAAGTAAAAAAAGCAGGACCAAGACCCAGGTCTCCTGACTCCCAATTCCAGGTTGTTTGTTAATTCATAAAAAAGTACTAAAATCTCTTCCATCCCTAAAATGCAATATCCGTGTTCATTATAGTAAAGTCAGCACTACGTATTGGGAGGACAACCGTGTGCACCTCTCCAGCCTCGTCCTCACTCCAGGAGGAACCTGACCCATGAGCTGTACAGACTTGCACATCCGCTGTTGCTCTGGAACCAGGAAAAGACCCAGCAGAAATATTTATTTATATTTTCAGAATGACAAGATTAACACATCAAAAATTGTGCTAATTTAAAAATCAGGTCAGTATATAGAATAAAGAAACAAAACACACACAAAAGTGTAAGTTATACAATTTTTTAAGCCTGGAGTTCAATCACTGATTTCACTTCCCATAGATTTTTCATCTTAGTCTTCAAATTTCTTTTCTCATGTATTGCAAACAAAAAGACAAACACCATGTTATCCTTCAAAAGATGACAGAATGGTCAAATTCAACATTCAACAAATATTTGTTTAGTACCTACTATGTACAAGGCATTGTTTTATTTATAAAGCTGGAAAAATCTCAAAGCTGGTTTATTTCTTCTCTGACACTTGATCTTATGACACAAATCATATATTTACAGATACACATGGCGTTGATCAGTCAACTAAATCACATTTAGGACAGATGTGTTGTGATTTTATAAATATTGAGCCCACTCCAGGGCAGCCCAGCGTCTTAGCAGCTAAATACCGTGTTTCACCTAATGCATACCTACTGCATCTCACCAGCTATGTAATGGGCCCAGTGACAGGATTTTATGTCTATAGACAGGTAATAAAGTATTCTTAAGTTTATATTTTTAAGCTATACTGACTTAACAATAACCCAAAATGATCTGTCAAGTATTTACTAAGTACCTAAATTCTCACAGTACTATAAGAACAAAAAGACTATTCCATCCCACTAGGAATAGAATCTAAAATTAATGAAAATACTAGCCAAAGAGATAGATATGATAAGGCACAGTCGCACAGGAGCTACACAACACTGCTTTTACAGTCATGATCCCAAAATGCGCAGCAGTGAGAAAAAGACAGGGACTCATATTGGTAGTGAGTAAAACAGCATAATTTCTGGAGGGCAATTTGGCAGTAATATTATTTTGTATAACCTCTGACCTAGTAATTCCACATCTAGGAATGTACCCTAAGGAAATAATACTGGGTATGTGTAAATTTAGTAATACGGATATTCAATGAAGAATGTTCATAATAGGGAAACATTCTCAGCCATTTACTTGGAAGCCTAACATCATAGTAAACTACCACAAAGTTATATATGTACTGACGAAACATGTTCATGGTATCTCTTTTATATCTGATTTTATTGCCACTGTATTAACGAGGATATAACATATCTTAAGAGCAAAAAATAGAGTCTCTCATAAAAGCAGTAAAGACAATATGACACCACTTCTGTTGGTTTCTCTCCTCTGTACGTATGCCGTGTATGAAAATATTTAGAGTGGTTCTGTGTGAGATTACGGGTGGCTTTCACTTAATTTTGTTTAGCTACACTTTTAATTTTCTATACAGTGTGCGTTAGTTCTTATTACTATTACGTGCCTTGTGATTTTCACTTTGATTTGTAGATATTCTTTGGTACCAGGAAGATACCAGGGTGGGGTAAGGATAAAACTCAGGAAAGCAGAACTGGCTACAGTAAAGAACTGACTATGGGGCAGGGTAAGAGGTCAGAGGCAGACCCTCGAGAGACAATGTCCAAAGTCTTCAGTCACAAACCTGTTGTTCTGAGTTTCTTTTCAGACGTATATCAGAACTCAGGTGCGACATGGAATAATTAAACTGACCTCTAAGCTGCACAATTTTAAATCTTCATTTTATTTGAATTTCACCTTTACCTATAAGCTAGCTTTTCTGATACATACCTTTTGCGATCTTGGTAAACAAGGCTGGTGGCCAGGAACCAATTCCTTACCAAATGCCTGGCCATCACCAGCAGCAAACACAGCGGCAGCCTTATCCCCACTGCTGCTGCTTCTGACGCCACATTCCTCCAGCATTTAAAGACTCAAGGATAGAGAAAAACTAGCTCCTCTCTGGACCTCCTTAGGGATGCCTTGCTACAGGTCTGCTGAGCCTCCCCGCCTGTCCCTCATACTACCATACATGTATACCAACCTTCTGATTCTTTAGCTTCTTGATTAATTTATTTGCCCTTTCAAAATGTCCCTTAATTCATTACAGCCTTCCTGGAATTACTGTCTGGCTTCTCAACATGTGATATCAGATGTCCCATAAACAACAGCACTATTATATTAAAACCATGGATTAGATCCAAGCAGCCTATTTCTCCCCAGGCCTATTAACTTGATGCTCTACAGGTTGAATCTCATTTAATTTGCCATTTACAGGATAACCTTTCCGGGTATACCTCTCAAAGTCTTTCCTGTTGTTTTGGATACCTCTTAATATCTGTATGTTGGGAGAAATCATCTGAATGAAATCAGAAAATTAACTTTGCATTTTCCTAATGGAAAAAACTAGAAAAGATGAGCACACAGTGCAATCAACTCCCAACGGGGCCATAGCCTTAGGGTGACTGGCTTCATCAGAGAAACGCTGGGTGGCCCCACACCATGGAAAGCAATAAATATCCCCGTCTTTGAAATGACAAGGCTGAGTGATCAAAGGGGTCAGGTAAGAAGATTGCGTATTCTTCGATATTTTGACATTAGTTACACTATAAAAGACAGCTGTCTTTGTGCACAGAATTGTCACCAAATGTTCCCAGCCTCGGCAGATTAAATTATCAATGGTTTTCAAGACTGAAAAAAAAAAAATCAATCAAAATGATTCTCTTCTGTCTTTTTTACACATGCAGAAAAGCAAGAAAAAAATGTCATTTAGTGGTGAGAAGAGATACACTTACTTGTCAGTAAGGCCAAGAGTATTTTCAACAAAAATAAAGGAAAATTTTCATTTTGTCACCTTTAAAACATCTCAAGGTCTTACAACTCATAAAAATATGTTAAACATACAAAGATAACACTAGCCATAAAAATGCCTGGAACAAATTTAAATGACCGCCATAATAAAGAATTTGATCTTTTCTTTCTGTATTCTCCCTCAGCTGTGTCAGTAAACTAGAATAAACATGTTATTAAGAGGGAATCAATAGGTAGCTTTAAAATATCCAGTACCACAAAAGGTCAAGCCCTGGTATCGATTTTAATATAACATTTTTTGTGCAGCTTCCCAAAGGGTTCTTTTCTAATATTGTTCTTCATTTTTCTCTCACTTTGTTCCCTGACTGGTGAATTTGTTGTTCTTGTCTGTAAAAAGCTGTCTAAAGCTGAGTTTGCTGAGCATGTGTCATTCCCATAACAAACAGCTAGAAAATGAAAAATAAAAAACAAGCCAAAAAATCCCAAAAAACACTTAGTGAGTAGGAGGACAGATCCAAGAGGGCATGAAGTAAGAGACAACTTTCAACCCAAAATACACAGAACAGGCTGCAACTCAGAACACTGTGTGCTTCTGCCTTGCCTGGGGCCTGCAGGGCCCTGATGCCCAGGACCCAGGGAGGCCGAGGGCAGCAGACCAGGTTTCAACAAAAAACTGTCACCAAACCAGGTAAAGAACACAAAGTTTCAGGACACATATGCACATTACTCCAGGTAGGTTCATGGAAATACAGAGAGGTACGTGACCGGAAGGGCACAAGAGACTTCCCAACTTCTGTCCCAACAGTCAAGGCTCAAACTTGCACGAAACATGTTCTGGCTCAGTCTCACAGAAAATAGTAAATGCATAATACATGTGTCATGTGTAGTGACTAATTTTGAGTATGTTTTTAGCCAACAATAAAAAGTCTCAAAGTATATACTGTATTCATATATGGTCAGGTTTTCATTTTTAGACAGTGCTCATTAAAAATGGAGGAAACTAAGCATCTGTTTTAGGACATAGATCATTTTTACCAAATTCACATAAAACCGAAAAAAAAAAAAAAAAAACAAAGAAAGAAAAATACTGCCCCTGGAGTTATAAATGCAGCCCCCACATCAAAAAATGAAAGCCAATTAAGCCCACCAGTCACCACCAAGAACAATGAAGGCTTGAAGAGGCAGTGCCAGACTGGGAAAGGGGCCCAGAGGAGAGGAGAACTGGATTTGAATCTTGATGCTACCCTTTGCCAGGAACAGTCTAGGGCAAGGTATTCAACCTCTCCAAGCTACTCTCTGATCGTACAATAAACCTGTAGGGAGCAGAGTAACCACATCCATTTGCTCCCTAGTCTGAGATGTGGTGAGGGCATCACCCAACCCTGGATCCTGGGGTCTTCATCTTACAGTCCATGACATAGACCGAGGCAGACCCCAGCAGAGGCTGTTGGGGAGCTCGCAGCTAATGTGCACAAATGCACTGGCACAGCCCTTGGTACGCCATGGACAATCTTTAAATGGCAGCTGCTGTTGTCATACAGTAACTCTCCTCGCCTCTTTTTCCCTTTTGACAAATTCTATCCTGTTTCAATGTCTTTAACAGCAAAATATTATAATTTAGTAATATGGTAATTTAGTAATACATTTGTACCTCCCACATGACAATGAGTTTTACCTTCATAGACCTTTATATTCCAGTGTAGGACAGACAAGAAACAGGTAGAGTACTGCACAAAAATAAAAAGCAGGAAAAGGACAGCTAGGGTGAGTGGATGGAAACGAAAGACGAGTTATTTCAGATAAAATGACCAGGGAAAGCCTCTCTGTGGGGTTATTTGAGAAGAACTGTGCACAGTTAAGAGGGAGCCTGCCGTGTAAAATACGGGGTGCAAGTACTGTGGGCAACTGGTGTAGGCACAAACGGGTTCAGCAAGAAGTGCTCAACGAGAGGGCCGAGAGGGGTCCGAGAGTACAAATGACAACAGAAGCAGAGGACCAGAAGGTCAGGGGAAAGGGCACGGACTTTATGTGAAATCTGATGAAAAGCCATGAGAGGGTTTTAAGCAAGGAAAACCAACATGACTGAAACAGTTTTTTTTTTTATTAAGTCATTTGTACATAGATCATACATACATTTATGCCATTATGAGTTTCGATGTGTTGAACACTTTTTAAACCATACTAACCTAACACTGCTTTGCGCAAAACAGAGTGTAGAAGACGAGTGGTTCCACGCAGGAGGCTTCACAACAGCACCAGTGAGACATGACAACTGCTGAGACCAGGGTTTCTCAACCCAGCACTTCTGGCATTTTGAGCCAAAGGATCCTCTCTCCTATGCTTGGTAGGACACTCAGTAGCATCACTGGCCTCTACCTGCTGAACACCAGCAGTTCGGCCCATGTTTGACACCCTGCAAGGTCTCCAGATGGGCAAAAGTCCCATAGGGAAAGGGAAAAACCTCCAGCTGTTGAGAACCACTAATTTAGAATAGGGTAGGGATGGAAACAGAGGAATGATTTGTAATATATATTTTTATACTATATATTTGTTATATACGCGCGTGTGTGTGTGTGTATATATATATATACATTTTTTTATTTTTTAACATAGAGTCTCCCTTTTTTGCTGCCTTTGGTAGAGTGCTGTGGTGTCTTAGCTCACAGCAACTTCAAATTCTTGGGTGCAACTGATCCTTCTGCCTCAGCCTCCTGAGTAGCTGGGACTACAGGTGCCTGCCACCAACGCCTGGCTATATTTTTGTTCATAGAGACAGGGTTTCACTCTTGCTCAGGCTGGTCTCAAACTCCTGAGCTCGAGCAATCCACCTGCCTCAACCTCTCAGAATGCTAGGATTATAGGCGTGAGCTACAAGCCCGGCTTGGATTTGTAATGTATTTTTAAAGCAGAAACACCAGGGCCAACTAATTAGAAAGCAGAAATCAGGGACATAAAGGCAGGAAGAAGGAATTAGGAATAATCAGCAATCAAAATTCTGGCGTTATCCTCAACTTTTTGTTAGTCTAGGATTATCCCCATTTTCAGTAGTTTGAGAAAAGAGCTAAGTCTATAGTGACCAGTAAACCAAGGTGCCAAGGAACACTGGCGGGCTGTAAGACGATCTCAGGTGTTTCATGAAAATTTTTAAAGATTCATTAATTTATTTTCAGAAGAAGTTCAAAGCACAGGAGGTATATTCTTTTTTTTTTTTTAGACAGAGTCTCACTTATTAACCCTTGGTAAAGTGCCGTTGCATCACAGCCCTCTTGCCTCAGCCGCCCGAGTAGCTGGGACTACAGGTGCCCGCCACAAGGCCCAGATGTTTTTTGTTGCAGTTTGGCCGAGGCTGGGTTCGAACCCACCACCCTCAGTATATGGGGCCGGCGCCCTACCCACTGAACCACAGGCGCCGCCCCTGTCACAGTGTTATTTCAAAACATAGTCGTATGATTTAAAAAAAAACAAACACACTAAAAAAGTTCATTTATGAATTTCTTTTCCAATTAAGTTTCTTATTTCTGGACCTCTATATAAGTCATAGTTGACTGTGCTGAAACCTATAAAACATAAACCTTCAGGACGTTTCTGAAGAGGCCCAGACAGAGCATTCAGACATATCCTAGGTAACATGACTGCTGGGCCGGTGAATGACCTAGCCTCTGAGACACAGGCTGGTAGGTCATGTGTAAGGGTGGCTTCAGATGCTGACCGCCCATTCCAAATCCCAACTCTTGTACTTTCCCGGCAGGTGAGTGAGCCAGCAAGCCTCTGTGTTTCACCCGCTTCATCCACAAAGTGAGGAGACCAGCAAGTCAGAATCGGTCGCCGTGAGGAGTAAGTGATCAAAGTGTGCAAAGCACATGTGACAAAGAAGTATTTAAAATCTGTTAGCTATTACTATCACCTACAATTACTTTTACTATTACATGCTATTACCATGACTAACATTACTTTTGTTAGTGAAAGAGGAGGGGAAGGGAAAGACAACCAGCTCTACTCCTCTGCATTATCTGAATTTCTACAACAGGTATGTATTTCTTTGGTAATATTTTTCATTAATAAACCAACATTATTCATGATTTCAACAGTCTGAGGAATAGACCTGTCTATGTCAGACCTACTTGGTTCTGTAAAAATAATGAGAGTTGCAGAAAATCGGTTGGGTAAGGATTTTTAAATTAATAGATATTTCTCACATTAAATTAGTGGTTTCAGCTGACTTTTTTGATACCACATACAGTTTTGGTGTGGTTTGGTTTTACTCTATCAACCCCAGCAGGAAGCCAAAATGCATTTTAATTTATAATTTTTTTTTTTTGAGATAGGTTCTCTGTCAGCCAGACTAGAGTACAGTGGCATCATCGTAGCTCACTGCAACTGCCAAGTCCTGGGCTCAAGCGATCCTCCAGCCTCGGTCTCCTGAGTAGCTGGGACTACAGGCGCATGCCACCATGCCCAGCTAACAACTTGCGAAGTTTTAGGAGATTTTTCTTTTCATTTAAGTCAGAGTTCACAAAACGGCACCAAGAAATACGGAATTTGAATGATCCCTTCTGTGAGGTTTTGAAGGAATTTAAATTGAATCATTAATTGAAAATTTTACGTGGTTAACCTTTGCTTTTACACTTTGTATGTGACACCAAAGCCATACAAAATTACTTTAATGGAGATAACCTGAAAAACCTTCCAAAGGAAATGGGTAAAACCTTGAGGAGTTTATATGAAAGGAAGTAACTGTAAAATAATATATAACTAATAAATAGCTCTGTGCTAGCTACACACATTTCCACAGAGAAATTCAATATTCTAGTTCCAAAGATAAATTGTCCCAGATGGTCATTTTTAAATTGATTTAAAAACACGTAAGTTTGTAGATTAACATGGTAACTTTGACTTATCACACAAAAGGCAAATAACAGTCGCAACAAACACTACAAGCAACATAGCCAATATAAAATAAAATAATGAGTGTTTCCTATTTTAAAAAGAAAAAAAGTCTAAGCATAAGAATAGAAGGAGAAATGAAAATCCAACCCGCAATCATTTATTAAAGTAAATACTGCATCTCTTTCTTGCTCCCCGACTCCTGGAGAGAGGCTGACAAACCCCCCTGCTGTGAAAGGTCCCCAAGTTGCTCCACTTAATCCAGCAGACCGCCGTGAGCACACGTGTGCCTCGCTGACCAGAAGTAGATCCTCATTTCTGAAGTTCATGACGCAGGGTACCATCTGCTTCCACATATTCCCCACTGTGCTACCATGAAAAATGTCCCGGTCATAAGCTAACAAGAACTGAACTAATGAGAAATTCAAACTGCCACCATCGCTGAAAATGTGCATATAAACAAGCTTTAAAAAATAAAGTACAGCCTAAATAAAAAAAAGAATAGTAACATTAAGCGCAGATTCTCAAGAGAGTTTCTTCCTAAGATAAAGAAGCTTTAAAACTATCATACAAAGCAGCTATCCAGACATAATAACCAGAAGCACACAACAGAGGTCATTTCCAAGAGACCTTTATTTACTAATAGTTTACAAGAGAAAACCCAAGTAAATGTTTGGCTACGCCTTCCCACAACTATAAATGAAAGACTTTAATAAAGAAGGTATTCACTGTCCACAGAGAATTTAATACCATAGGGTCTTTAAGTGCATAAACTCTACAAAGACTTGGTTTCAATCCCAGCGCACCACTTACTAGATGCGACCTTGGTCAAGTTTCTTAACCTCTCTGTTTCCTCACTTATAAAGTGGGATGAGGATGAAATGAGTTAGAATACATGACACTTAATAGAGCATAACCTAGCACACAATTAGCAGAAGATAATGGCTGGGTGCGGTGGCTCACATCTGTAATAATTCCAGCACTTTGGGAGGCCAAGGTAGGAAGATCATTTATGGCCAAAATTGGAGGCTGCAGTGAGGGAAGATTACATCATTGCACTCCAGCCTGGGCATCAGAGCAAGACCCTGTCTCTAAAATAAATAAATTCATAAGTAAATAATAAAAAAGAGGATAACACTGACTTTTGTTGTCACTTTCATTGCTTATATGGGTCCTGTCCTCTGAAATCATTCTTACAGATTAAATGTGACTCCAGTGTGCATGTTCTATGTGCATGTCACCTATAAAATGTGACAAAGTTTTCATCAAAGATAAATGATAACTGCTTCTTGGTAAAAATGGGATAAAAAAGAATATAGGTTCTTTCACTAAAGTATCTAACAGAAGCTTAAGATGAGCTGTTCTTGTTTTAACAGTTTTCTCCACACAAGAAAAGGAGGAAACCTTTATTAAATAGAAAAAAGTACCAATGTTTGAAAATATTATAATTTATGAGATAAAATTTACATTTGATTTATAAGTACATTGCCCACCCTCCTTTTCAGCCCCAGGCTCTATTGACAAAGTTACTATGATCAGGAAGAAGGGAGCTTCTCTGTGTATTTCTCCAGCTCTTCCAGAGTGAGCTGCCCACGGAGAAGGACCTCACACACTCTACGCTGTTCCTGACACAGAGTTACCAGCAGGATCAGCAGATGGCCTCCAGAAGGCCCGGGACGGAGGACCAGCTAGGGCTAGGCCCAGTCTGTGTGGACCACTGCCCGTAAATATGGACTTCCAGACTTAAGGAAATGGACAGCAGGACACTGCCCACCCACCTTCTCCAAAAGAAACAGAAGTGAGTCTATCCAAATGTTATCTGGATTAGAAAAATATATTCTTCATACACAGTATCCAAATTGAAAAGAAAACGAACCTGACTCAAGTTTTAGCAAATGAAGCCCCGATTAGCATGAGGGCCCAAAAAAGATGATTCCCAGATATCCAGGAAGGAGAAAGGAAACAAAGGGCTAACAAAGCTCCAAGACGCTAGTCCTAGCTTTAATCAGATAGCACTTATAGGGATCCACGTTAGAGACCTTTAAAAATGTTTATATAATGATGAATGACCACAGGACTATGTAACCTCGGCAATAATGTGGCAGTTCAATTCTAGTCTGGTTCTGTTGCTAACAGAAAAACTTTACATATGTCTATCTTAGTCATCTCTTTTTATAAAATTGTGAAGAGTGATAATTAACAGTAATGGTTTGTCAAAGAAATTAATAAATGACTTACCAGATACATTCCAGCCCTATTTTCCCTTACAGCAGCAGTTTTCAACCTGTGGGTGGTGACCCGCAGGAACTGAATTAAAGAGTTGTGGCGTTAGGAAGGTTGAGAACCACTGCTCTAGCAACAGTAAATTGGATTGGAGAAACAGCTATAGAACATTGAGAAATCAATTCCTAGAAACTTCCAAATGCAGAAACCAAGTTTGGCACAAATTACTTCCAATGCTTTGCCACATAGGAGGAAACACTATAATCACTGTGAAAAGAAACATTTCAACAAGAAGTAGCTGAATACCACTGCTGCTCTTACAACCAGTTAGAAAAAGTTAGATTTCTATGGCACACTTGACTGGCTCTGGTTTTCCAGGTGTGATACTCTTAACATGTAAAAATCGCTTCTCAAACAGGATTCTACAACAGCGAAGCATCAACAGAAAAGAAAACTGGATTTGGGAAAAGAAATAAAAAGATGTGAATAAAACACAAACTGGATAATCCAACCTTCTATAATTGTTGGTTATAAAAAACGCAATTGTCTCTCTTAAAAATAGAAAAGTGCCACTTGAAGAAAAAAAGATGAAAGTAGCAGATGGCAAAAGATTTCAATACCTAGCGCATACACACACTTTCAATCATCCTGGAGAGAAGTACTGAGTGGCTAGGCTGTGATCTTCCTGCTAAACTCAGAACTGGTGAGATCTTTATCAATTGTTAAGCAGAATGAAATAGAAAAATGGGGGCATAAAACAAGGCAATGCAGCAAACGTGAAAAAAGAGAAACCAGGCAAAATGGGGTTAATAAGAAAACTAAATCTAAAACAGGAATTTTTATACTATAGAGGAATCCTTTAAATGTTAGGGCCTATAAAGGAATATTTCAGAAATCGTGCTAACAAACCATCCACTTCCTCCACAGAAACCAAACACTGGCAAAAACTGTGAGTACATCAAAGCAGAATGGTGTAGGTCACACCTGGTGATCAGGTGTGTGTCACTGAAAAGTTAAAACTCAAATATCTGTAATAATCTTCTCTGCAAATATTCGTAAATTAAAAGTAAAATTCATTTGTCTGTGCCAGTTGTGACTGCCATGAGATAATGGTGACTGCTAACTCACCCTCAGGTCACTTCAAAACTATACTTTTATGACAAGCCGTGATAAGTATTAGTTATCAGCAGTACTTGTTCTCTGAAAGTTGTTTTTTTAAAAACTACTATATACCTACAATTACATGTAGATTGAAAGTATGTAATTTCCCTATCTACTATGTAATTTGTGTCTATGACAGGAAAACAAATGTTCAACACGATACTAAATTAAAACACAGATTTATAAGACAGTCTCTTGTTAATGACTGATTTTAAATGCGTAATTTTTTCCTTTTATTTTAATATGATAAAGAATGCATACACACACATAATACAGAACTGTACTTCCTAGAAAAAAGGCTGTTGTCAAGATTTTCTAGTCCTAGTGATATATTCAACTGAACAAATATCAGTGAGAGATTGCTACGTGAAAGGCACCATGCAAGGTACATGCTTCCTTGTATTATGTATTTTAAATGTGCTGCTATCCATCCACAAAACCCTGCTTATCTCCAGTGGGCTCTTTCCTCCTCCTCTCTTCAGCTTTTCCTTCCAAAGGCAGAAAATATCCAATAATAAAATCAAGATAAATTATTATATATAATGAACTTAGAAAGGTGCCATCCCTATGAATTTCACCATTACAATGAGACGCTAACAGAGGGACAGTATCCAATGTATGAGTCAGTCTTAAGCCCTTTGTTGATAGTATCAGTAACGCCGGCACTGGAAAAATAAATGGACTGTACTATATTCCAGCCAACCCAGATGGTTGATGAAACTTATGACTAATTTATGCAACCACCTATTAAACCAAAGTAATTATTTTAAGTCTCACAAATCTAATGTAACTTTCAAATAATTAAAAGTGAAGGAAAAAATCTCAACTGATGTCCATTTTAAAAACAGCAAGCAAAAACAACTGGTGTCCATTTAAAAAACAGCATCTTCATTGACGTACAGCTAGTTGCAACACCAACTAACTATTCCCTTTCTTCTTGATGTCCTGAAGAATGGTCATTAAAACTGAAACACTTTCACTTGCCCTTATAGGTAAAGAGGTGAAATTCAAATGCCAAAGGTCTAAGGTCAAAAGTAGTCACATTTTTCTTGCTGTCAAAGACTGACTTTTGGAGGTATGGTACAGGGGAGAAGTAAATCACATTTTAAGTCTATACACAAACTGCAGCATATTATGGCCTTGTTATAGTGGCCTGCTATAGTTACAGCACAATATGACTAAGTATAACCCAAACACACCAGAGCATTACAGCAACGCAGACTGCTGGCTGAGGCCTTCTCTCTGGACTCTTCAGTACCCCACACAAATGTGCTGTCCATTAGACATGCGGTAAGTAAACCATGATTCCAAATTAAACCCAACAATTTCAGTCTGTGAACTAATCTGTCAGCAATTTGGAGGGGCATGGTTTTGTTAACTAAGCAAATCACTCATGATTACCATAAAACAGGATAAATGTATAATAAACTGAATTGAAAGTACATGTGTAAATGTTTTTAAAAATGAGAATACACATACAGTAGAACCTCTGAAAGTTGACCACCCAAGAGACTGTAACAAACTGGTCCACGCACAGAGGTGGCCGACATAAGGAAGTAGGCCTTCTGTACTCATATGTATGTGGGGTGCACGTCCAGTCTATGAAAATTAGGTCAATTCAAGGAGACAGTCAGTACAGGGATGTGGTCAACTAGGGAGGTTCTATCATATTTCCGAATGGAACTTAAATGTATGTGATACTACCAGTTAAAAATGATGAAAAGGGACTTCTGCATTAGATAGAAGGTAAAGCAGGACAATCAAGAAGTTGATTCAATGTAATAGATTTTATGGTCTAAAGTTTATATTGCATTTTATCAATTCTAGGATGCATCTTTTTCTACATTTTCACATGCCTAAAAGGATCTTACAACTGCTGTCTGCCGGGTGGCAGTCCGGCTACAGTTGTCACAGCCTGCACGTAGCATCCAAATTTGCAGAACTGGTGTCAGCAGCTTGGAAAAATCCCAAGAACGACACTGGAGCAATCTTCTAAGGAATGCTGTGTCGCCAAGGTTTTGAAGGCACAAAGTACGGTATTATGAAGAAAAAGGACAGCCAGACCCTGAGTCCACAAGTAATGCAAAAGAATTAAACCCAATGTGAACTGGCTTGAACAATACCTTAACCCTGAGTTTCTCACTATTGGCACAAATAACATTTTGAGCTGGATAATTCTGCCGGGATGGGGAGAGTCAGGGAACTACTCTGTTCATTACAGACTGTTTGGCAGCATCCCTGGCCTCTATCCCCTAGATGCCAATAACACCTGACATGTCGTGACGACCAAAAATGTCTCTAAACATTGTCAAATGTCACCTGTGGACCAAAATCTTCTCCAGTTGAAAACTACTGCTTTAACCAATTTATTTTGTTTATTATTTGCTTTTTCTGAACATAAATGTAATAAACGTTTTTTAAAAATACAAAATTAGTCTTAATGAACTATTTTGATGCAAAAAATCTTATGAAATAAGCTATTGTGTTATTATTGGCAGCAATTTTTTTCCTAGTGGTACGTCAAAAACATTAAAGTCTTAACATCAAACCTTCAATCCAGTGAAATTCAGCCACCATCCATTCTCCTTTGTTACAGAACCCTCATCCTGATTTCCTACGAAGGAATGACTTCCTCACCTAAGGGCAGTTTTAGTAATATCCAGTTCTTCTCTCACTGATGGTTCTCTAGTCTTCCTTTTGCTTCTGTTGAGCTACATATCCAATACACTTCTAAAATTTTCCTTGCTTCCTAAGTGAACCAGAGTAAAGTTTCAGGCTTTCAACCAACAAACCTAACCTAAGGACCTAATAAGGTCCTTAAAGTTAAGCTCTCCGAATAGAAGACATTTGAGAATAATCTCCATGCCATCAAGTTGATGAGCTTGTTAAACTCTGTACGGCTCCATCGCCACCACTCACCACATGAGTACAGGGAGTAAGACTGTGCACAAAACAAGAATTGCTAAAACTGTGCGATGAGTTAGGAGGTTTCATTGTACTCTTCTGTATTTTTGAATGAGCTTTAAAACTTCCACCAAAAAAAAGATAACAATGTTAATAGATATTCTGTAATGAAAATTACCACAATCAAAAGTTTGTTAGAAACATACATGGATGGGCATCTATGTCCAGACAAGTACTTGAGAACTAGTCCGTAGGCCTGTGTACATTTGGGGTAAAAAGAGAACACTTGGTGAGCAGGGCACGTACGAATGGCAGTACAAGAGCTCAAGGATCCCTGGCTGAAACTGCTCACAGGTCTTTCTTCAATTTAGGTAAAAGGTAGAGAATGTATAAATGCTCTGTGACTCCAAAAGTTACTTCTAAAAGACTGCACGTGAAACTTTCTTAACGTGTTTTCTAAAGTTTCTTTCCAGGTAGAAAAAGAGAAAGAAAAGAAAAAAAATAAAAAGCTATTGATTCTTCTTAGAACTATCGTACAGATGAACACACACTTTTTGCCAAGATTTGACAGTTGGAAGTTTTCATGAAGGAAGCTTCAAACAAAACATTTTTTAAAGAAGAAATAATATAAAGGCTATACCGCCCTCTGCTCTCCTTAAAGGTGACAGGAAATAAATTCTTTATCAATAGTCATTTGTCCAGGTTACAGCTAGGCTGCCAACCCCATTCCACCTGAGATATGAAATTGGCTTTCACTGGCACCTTTTTATTCATCTCATCTGCCCTCTCCTTTTCATGGACCAAGACAGAGCAAATAAGAGCTAAATAATGAAGAAAAAGAAAGGAAAAAAAAAAAAAAAAGAAAACCATAGTGAGTTATTTTAACGAAAAGCCTGCACCACATGGGGAGAAAAGGGGGAAAAATCACATGTGAAATAGTATAAGCAAAGTAAATATGAGAATCTAACAAAAAATCCTTATTAAAATAAAATTCAATTAAAAATAATAAAATTTCAAAGACAAGAAATTCTATCATATTTATTTTCTTTGCTTCTTAATGAAAGTGAACTAAATTTTTTTAAATATTTAACCTTCACTATCTAATTATATAATTCATCAACCTAACCCAATTAAATAATTACAAAGTACTGCACGGGAAACTATTGAAATACGCACAGATCTTTTTGGCAGTGCTAATTACACCTTGATTTTTAAAACCCTAACCCAAAAGTCGTCTCTATTTCCTGTAAAGATGGTGGTCTAATCTAAAACTTGTATTCTGTTCTGTATGTTTTGTACAAATTGGAGCTAGTTTAGCAGTTTGTCAAAAGGAAGAAATATCAAAGAACATTTTTCACACCCGATTCTAGAGATGAAATATTTAAGGCCCATAAAGGTTAAATTATATGTTGAAGGTCCTATAACCAGTGAGGATTATAATCCAATCCAAAGATTCTTTACATTTAGCTCGCTCACACAAAATAGTGCCACCATCTAAAGCAAAGCAAATACCTAGTAAGCATCTACTTGGTGGTGAAAATATGTTTGGTGTTCACAGTAAAAAGACATTCACATGATCATATAATCACAATGCTCTGTGAAATAAAGCAATTTCAGAAATCACAGATGGGAAGCACTTTATCTTGGATTAAAATGTATTCCCATATTTTTATGAAAAGTATATGTTTTAAGTCTTCAAAAGTAGTACTTTTTACCAAAAAGAAAAAAAAGAAAAATCAGTCCCGCTGTTTCATATATTGCTTTTTTTTTCAGTTTATAGCTCTTCAGCATCCTTTTGATCAGCACATAAGGATCTACTTAACTGTGTAGGATTATATTTCATTCTTCTCTAAAAATATTTCCTATGCATTACAAGTCCAGCGAAGCCTCTCTCAGGCAGTGTGAGACTCACCGCTTCTGGTTTTCAGCTTCCTTCCTGGCCTGCTCCAATGCCAGCTCTTCGGCTACTCTTCTTTTCAATTCTTCATCGGAGACTAGAATAAATGAACAGCAGAAGGAGATAAGAGACTTAAAAATGAAAGCAAGAAAATACTCAGGAAAACAAAGCCAATGTTATAGTACATTAAATAGATCTGAATGGAGAAAGTTCTGCCAAGCGATCAGCATCTCCTTGGAACATCCCAAGCTCTATGGAAAAGACTGATTAGTACACTTCTGGAGTAATTTAATCAAGAGTTCTCTGGTGACCTAGAATTTCCACACCTGCCAAAATTTATAATAAACTCAAGGAGCTGCTTATTGTCCAGCGAGGACTGACAAGTTCTTTAAAATGATGTCATAACATTAAAGTCTGGCGATGGTGTGTAAAGAGAGGAGAGGCTGTAAGGAATGGTTACCTTGGAGAAGAAAACGAGACCAAAATCTTCTCACCTCAACAATTAAACACCTAATAAAATCATGTATTACAAAGAGAAAATCATTTATATTTTCATTTACTTTTCCATGATTTATGCAAAGAGGCATTTATGATTCTTGAAAATTATAAAACCATATTTTTTTGCAATACAGGCCACTCAAATTCAAGTGCCAGCAATTGGAGACAGCAGAGTGTTGAGAACACAGCTGGAGCTTTCTAAATACCTGGTGACTTGATTCGAAACATCTGGCCTTTCCAATTAGAAGATTGTGTATGGTACGTTTTATAAAGGTTCTTACAGTTCTGATGGCAAATAAAATGGACCAATTTTATGCATATCCTTCCATAAAAATTAATCAGAGACTAGTTCCTCTCAACAGAAACTCACTACCCAAAATTATAACCAAGAAAGCACCAAAAGCACGTGTGAGGATCTGGGAGGATCTGGGAGTACATGCCCACAGGGCCTAAGTATTACTTCACATGGCTGAGGTTGATATGGAAAACCAGACAGTTCTGTCTCAGCTCTTCAGGGACACGCTGTTTAATAGCCTCGAGATTGGAAGTCATTTGTCTCAGACTATATACAAAATATTAATTACAATAGGACATGCAAAAACCTTTTTAAATACTTAGCTGTCACTGGACAATAACAAAGACACATGAAAGGTCAAAAGGAGGGTTTCTCTTAGTTGCAGACTGTGAGTGAGCAACACCACCATCAAAAGACACCATCAAGAAGGTGAAAAAGACAACTCACAGAATGGGAGAGAATATTTGCAAATCATATAGCTGACAAGGGATTTGTATCCAGAGTATACAAGTACATGGGTATAAAATATATCAAGAACTTTTACAGCTAAATAATAAAAAGACAACCCAATTAAAAATGGGTAAAGCATATAAACGGGAATTTCTCCAAAGAAGATATATAAGTGGCCAATAAATACATGAAAGGTTGTTCAAAAACACAGCCACCAGTAAAATGCCAGTCAAAACCACAATGACATACCACTGCAAACCTACTATAATCAAAAGACAGACAATAACAAGTGTTGATGAAGACATGATGAAACTGGAACACTCACATACTGATGGCAAAAATGTAAATGGCTCAGCCACTGTGGGAAAGAGTTTGGCAATTCCTCAAAATGCTAAGCAGAGTTACAATATGACCCAGCAGCTCCACACGTAGGTACGCTATACACAAGAGAATGGAAAACACATCTACACAAAAATGTGTACATGAATATTCATAGCAGCATTATTCACAATATCTCCAAAGTAGAGACAACCTAAATGCACATCAACCAATAAATAGAAAAACAAGACAACAAAACATGGTATATCCATTCAGTGTACTATTATTCAGCCACAAAAAGTAATGAAGTCGTGACGATACATAATACAACATGGATAAACCTTGAAAACATTATGCAAGTAAGAGTCAAGCACAAAAGGTCACATATTACACCCTTCCATTCAAATGAGACGACCAGAACAGGCAGATCCACTGACACAGAAAGTAGATTCATGGTTGCTTGGATGGGGGAAAGAGGAAAACAGTTAATGGGTGAGGAATTTATTTTTGAAGTATTGAAAATATACGAAAATAAGGCTGTATAAAGGCTACAACTCTGTAAATATTCTAAAAACCAATGGACTGTTTACTTTCAATGGGTGAATGTTATGGTATGTTAAATATATCTTAATAAAGAAAGAGAAAGAAAGAGATAAAGACAGAGAAAAGGAAAATAAAAAAACAAAAAACTGAAAAGGGTAACAAGAGGAAACACTACTTGAGATCTAATCCTAGTCTGGTCATCAATAATCTGGGAGACGCTGGGAGAGTTACTATCCTGTCTGGGCAGCAAGTCTCTAGGGACCCTTCCAAGTCTATACTATGCTTCTGTTTTATTTCTCTCTTAACTTCATACTCCAGAGCATGAGAAAGATACAAGTCTCTACATTGAAGAAGTCAAACAAAATCTAGAAAAACACTAGACCAGAAAATTCTGTTTGCATTAAGGCAAATATTAGGATTCTTTCAGTATGAAAGATTTTAAAATGATACAGATAACAGCAGAGAAACTGCAGGCAGTAATAGCTCAGCACAGTCTTAACAGTGTTTGTTTTTCTACTAGACAGACTTTGGATAAATCAGTTACTCTCCCCAAGTTTTGGTTTCCTCATCTAAAAATAGCACACATGGGTGAGACTGTTGCTATGAAGTTCTAGAGTATACACTCCACAAGGTAATGACTTTCACACTTTCATCTACTTCTCATTAAACAAGCAAAACAACATGACACTAAATTTTTTTTCAACTTGTACACAGCCAGTAGCTCCAATAGTAGCAAAAACTGAAACAAATATTTAACCTAATTAGTACTACCTGATCATCCCAGGTAGGATCAACACAGTCAAGCTGCATATATAAAATCATACTGCTTCTCCTACATTATTTCAAAATATGACAGCAAAATTTTTCTCAGGGAAAATTCAATCAGATTCTCAATCAAAATTCAATTTAATTCAATCAAAAGTAGGCTTCTGTGAGACCTACAAGTCTGACAGGCAGACATCAGTTTCCAAGTGAGCTGATAAAACAGTCTCATGTCTTATTTTGCTGGTATAGTTTTGGGTTGTCTATGGTTTGTGCACTGGTTTGAGTATTTGTCCCCCTCTAAAACATCATATTGAAACTTAATCTCCAATGGGGTAGTATCAAGAGGTGAGATCTTTAACAGGTGACTGGATCATAAGGGCTCCGCCCTCATGGAAGGATCGATCCATTCAGGGATTAATGGGGTATTGCAGGAGTGGGACTGGGGGCTTGGTAGGAAGAGAAAGAGAAACCTGAGCAAGCACCCCCCCCCCTCACTGGGTGATACCTATATCACCTACAGATTCTCAAGAGTCAACCTCCAGCATTGCAGGAAACAGTTTTGCACCAAGACCATAGAGGAAGGAATTTTTAGAGGAAGGAAACACTGAGCCAATGAGTTGTTCTCACAACGCTCTTTTGTACCATTTTAGCTCAGTTACAGTTACAAAGTTACAGAAGTTTGGTCATGGGGAAAGTTTTTAGCTAAGCAGGCAAAAAATCATAGAGTTAATGATTATATTTCTCAAAGAAACCAGAGTGCTGGGCAGCACCTGTGGCTCAATGGGTAGGGGGCTGGCCACATACACCTGGGCTGATGGGTTCGAACCCAGCCCAGGCCTGCCAAACAACAGTGACAACTGCAAAAAAAAAAAAAAGCTAGGCGTTGTGGTAGGCACCTGTGGTCCCAGCTACTTGGAAGGCTGAGGTAAGAGAATCGCTTAAGTCCAAGAGTTGGAGGTTGCTGTGAGCTGTGATGCCACAGCTCTTTACCAGAGCGACAGCTTGACACTCTGTCTCAAAAAGAAGAAGGAAAAAAACAAAAACATAAACCAGAGTGCTGTTATTTGTTAGATAGTCTTTTTCAAGGATATTTCTGCTTTGTGTTTCTTGTAAAGTTCTTGCTTATCTTTAGAGACTGGGTTCTTCTGCATCTGTTCTGTGGCATTCTCAGGACCACCAGGAAGTGTAAAATTTATTTTCTTCCTCGCTAGAAAGAACACCCTCTCCAAATGTGGCCCCTCAACCTTGGACTTCACAGCCTTCCTAACTGTAAGAAATAAATTCTTTTTCTTTATAAATTACTCAGTCTCAGATATTCTGTTAAAAGCAACAAAAAATGGACTAAGCGTGTTCCTTCCACTTTTATCAAGATATAATTGACAAACAATTATATGTATCAAAGGTAAACAATGTGATAATTTGATGTGTGCTATACAATGATTACCACAATCAAATTGGTACATTAATCACCACAGTTACCATTTGGGGTGGAGGGGGGTTTGAGGATGATTCATATCTGGTCTATTAGCAAATGTCAAATAAAAACTACAATTTATTAACTGAAGTCACCATCTTATAACTGGAAGTTTATACTCTTTGACCAACATCCTACCATTTCCTACCCCACGCCCCCTGGTAACCACTGTTCCACTCTCTGCCTCTTCGAGTTCAGCCTTTTTAGATTTCACATCTAGGTGAGAAAAAATAGTATTTGCCTGTGTCTGGCTTATTTCACAAAGCATAATGTCCTATCTTCAGAGTGCATCTCATGCCTGTCACAAGCCAGATTCGGAAGTGAGCTTTTTATTCTGATGTGATCAACCTGAAATGAACGGTGACACCTCCATTACCAAATGGGGACGAGGTGGGTGGGTGGGAAGAAAGCCATGCAGGTAAACTGTGGAGAGGAGGTGGTGTGGGGAGAAAACACAGCTGGGAGGCTTGCCATTTCTCTCTCTACGCTTGCACCTACAACTGTCTGCCTGCTACCTGCTATGGGGTGAGGTGAGAAACAGGCTGATAATCGATGGCATATCCTCTAGGTGGGAGAGGGAGAAAGTGGGGAAAGGAAAGCTCCCATGGCCACTGAAAGAGACGTGCCCAAGGGACCAGCTGGTTGGCATCACTCTCAGTAAGTGAAGGAACCAAAGCACAACTGTCTTTCTAACACCCTATTTGGAGGGAGAGGGGATCACAAATTTTGGGTCAAATCCAAGGTCACAACTGAAAAAGTAATTATCTTAGCCACAATAGAGAATTTAAAATAACAAAAGATAAAATATGACCTAGCAGAAAGAGTTTAAGAATTTAAAATGGCAAATCAAAGCATAGGCAGGAAAATAAACCTATGTGGTAATGGGTATTGAGCAAATCTAAGCTTCATGTTATTTGCTTTTAAATCAATAGAATACAAAAAGCAACAATATATTCCTTCTGCTAGGTTTGATCCAAAGTGCATGAAGAAAAAAGATACACCATTTGGAGATCACTATTTAAAATGGCCTTTCTAGGGGCAGGTAGGGGGGGACTCTTCAGCTCTCAAGATCTGAACATTTTCTCAAATAAAACTGTTATTAAACTGAAAGGTCAGTGTTTCAGGATGAGCTACTTTCAGAGAAGCATAGGAAAGGCCAACTTTGCCTATTAGCACAGTGAGTTTCCAAGCAGATCTTTAGGAACTGGCAAAATTCGTGAAATGAGAAAAAGAGTAAAACAGGAAATGTTCAAGCCATGTAAATTTGATTTGCCATGGAAATTTGCAAAACTATTTCAAGTGCACTAAGTACAGTTCCGTGGCTTTTACATACATACGCTCTCTCCTGCTAAAATGTGTTAAGACAAAAGAATGTTTTCTTCACATACTTGGACTCTATATTTTTTAAATTCTTCTCAGAAACCATTTTAATTTCTTTCTCAATGGCAAATGCATCTTAATGAACACAAACACTGGCACTTTGTCAATTAGTTACAGATACAACATTGGCCACAAACCATGTGAGAAAAAGTCAAGCATTGCCATTGCATAATTATGTAAGTAGGTTCTTAAATGCTTTATTCCAAACCATTATCAAAAATAATAAATATCTGATTGATATGATTGAATGAAAATAATAAATATCTGATTGATATGATTGAATGATTGAAAGCTGCTCATGATTCCTAATAAAGTTTTCTTCACTTTTACTAAACAATAATTTTCTAAACAAATGTTTTGTCTAACCCAAACAGTCCTCTGTACTGATTGCCTAGGAATCTTTTGATACCTTTAGCACCTAAATCTCTACACTGTAACTTTGGATTCAGGATCAAATAAGAAACTCTAGGATTCCTAACCTTATACTTGACTCTGAGTATTGTATTTTAGGAGCTGTGAATACCATGGTCTCATTCCTTAGAGAGAGTGTTGCATAAATTTAATACACGTCACTAGCCTCCTATGTGACAAGTGATGCCCAGATTTCTGGTTATTATATTAATATAAAAACTGGTTAAAATAGAGAGAAAGAAGGAAGGAGAATGGGTGACACTATAATACATTTAAGATAGGCCCTTGAATGGTGAAAAGACTCCAAAAGAGGAAAGGCCTCTATGAACTCACAAACTGAAAAAAGAAAGATTGAAAATTCAACCATGATTTGAAATATATCCAGATTTCCTAGACCTCAAGGGATATACTAACTTCCTTTGTAATTTTCCTCATTTATGATTCCCCTTTCCTTCGTATTCTCTGCATAATCCTTATACTATAATTCCCTCCCCAATTACGGCATTTCTTAAACAATCTCTATAAGTTGCTTAATAAAAATGACAGCTTGCCTCTTAGAAAAATGTTAGTTCCTTTGGGATTTTTCCTCTACTGCATTTCTCCTTCCGGTCTCACCATTTGCTGAAACAGGTCATGGCCAACTTTATAAAGCCCATTATTTGCACATGCCAGTTTAAAAACACTGAGGAAAAAGTACGAAGATCTATGAGAAGAAAATAAATGTATGTAATTACATAATACAAGCAGCAGATTTTAGATAAAGACTCTGACTCGCCCAAGATTGAGATAGCCGAGCTAAAGCTATAAACCATAGGCTATAGCCAAATTAAATTTTCAGCTCCATAGAAATACTCATTAATCTTATAATTCCAATAAATTCATTAATATGAAAAGACCATTTATTTTTTAGAAAAATAATAATGGAAGCAACCATGCAGTCAGTGAAATACAATACACAGTATATTAGAACTCAATGACTCACAGCATAGGTTGCAGGATAAATCTTGTCCTGCTCCTTATCTTCTAAAAGGTTCGGTGTTTGATTGGAAGAAGTTGAAAGATGTCGAGGATAAATCTCAGGGGTTAGAAAGAAATACATAACAGTTTGCCATTATCCATTTGTGACACCGTCTACTTGGCAGACAAATAAACCTGATTTAAACACACACACACACAAAATGTAAGTATGTTCAGCTGACAGTTACCTTCACCATCTCATAAGGATAATGTATCTTACAAATGGCTTCAAAAAAAATAATGCCATCTGTCTACTACCTGGCAGGGTAACCAAGGCTACTTACACATTAAAGTTAATGAAGATGGTAGAATAAAAATTCTTAACTGCACATTCATAATCATAAATATTATATCAGAAGGCACAGTGTTAGAGTTTGGCAACCTAAATATTAACAGCGTTAGTTAATGGCTTATTGTGTAATATTATTGCTCCATCAGGATTCACATACCTTTATAAATTTCTAATTTGACTGGCATAATATGCAAATAATGTTCATTTTATGTTTGCTTCACAACTGGCACTCATAGAAACCAGCTCCATGCCCCATTCTACATGAAAACAAACATCAATACTCAGCTGTAGAAGCTGTGTAGCAAAGACAAGCTCGCAATTTCTATTCTATGGTTTCCATATTTTAAAATAGTCAATTAGTAAAACCAGTATTGAGAATCAGATAAATCTAGTATTTCATGTCTTAATATCCCGAATACTAGTTGCAAGATCTCATAGAGCCTCTAGGAAAATAAGATCTATAATTTAAATTATAAAATAATAATTACCTCTGGATATTGCTTTTTGATACATAGCTTAATTCTTTTTTACTTGTTTCAAAAAATGGATATATTTTATTCACCGGAAGTAAAACAATAAATTAAACAGAGTTACCTCTCCAACCCCAAATGAAGGACACAAACCACCCAAACCTGTTTCCATTTAATTCAAATAGTTCTGTGTGGCTGTAGGTTTTCCTTTTCAAAGTCTTTCCTAGAAGGAGTCGAGAAATGCGTACAGGACCATGCTGGAAATGAAGGAGGTTCAGGTCTGGTTCTGATTTTGCCACAACTAATTTTAGTGATTTTGCTCAAAACACACTGCCTTAGGTCATGACTAGCTCATCTGTAAAATGAAGGCCCAAATTAGGAAATCTCTAACATCCCTTCCATTTACTGTGTTAAATGGAAGAGTGGTGAACTAAATTCAGGCTTGAGCCTTCTCTTCCTGTGAAAGCCCACTAAGGTAGAAGCAAAGGAAGAATGTGGGGTGCACCGCAGCACATGCTGTCAGCTGTTTTCCTTGAAGTGACACTTTACTCATTTGGAGAAATTGTTTATCAGAGACTTACCTAGCAGACTACTAAAAATAGCCTCGAGATTTTACAGATAAAGCAAAAAAAAAGAGTCGAGGGCAATGGAGAGAACAACATTGTGCAGGCTTTGCTAGGCACACAGCAAGTGTCCAATAAAAACGTGTTAAATATTTGACCTGTGGAGTCAAACATCAGTCACTAAGTAAAATAAGTCACCAACTTTCAGGGTAGCTTGGGGAAGATTTAAAAGGCATGCATACACACCATAAAATCATATGCATTCTAAGTATGAAAACTGTTACTCAAAAATAAATTCAAGACAAATCCCCTGCTTCCAAATTATCTACACCAATGGATAATTTGCCACCACTGGGTTTCTGGTCCTGGACCCTCCTGCCACCACTAATGACAGTATGTTCATAGAAGAGAGAACAGGTATTGGTTACAAACTTAAAGTACTGACTATATATAAAGTTTCAGTTTCAATGTTTAAGCTCAGTTTTCTATTGTTTGATCAACGATATAAAGTAATTATGTCAGAGATGCAAATTTTCAGCCCCAACCCAGACCTACAAGATCAAACATGCTGGGAGGGTGTCCAACAATCTGTGTGTTATCAGGCCCTCCAACCCTTATAACCCACACTGAAGTTTTATAGCCACTGACAAAATGTGAGGACGTCAAGTAGAATGGCTGTGAAGATGGAGTGTAAGATACGAGATTTTTCATAAGAAATACTAGACATCAGAGACTCACTGAGAGAGGAAGAGAAAGAAGCGAATGGTATATGCCCAGATGTCAGAAAATTAATTCTCATGATGGTCAATTTGGGAAAGGAGAAAAGGCCATTTGGAGAAGAAAAAAATGGTTCAACTTCAGACATCTTCAAATGTAATGGTAGAACCACCACATGGAACTCCAGGCAATTAGATACATGAATCTAAAACTCATATTTGAGACTTGGCTGGACATGCTGATTAGAAATGATTATACAGATCAGATCCCTGTGAATTCTTCTGGGAAAAAAATGTGTAAAGAGAGAAAGTAGAAGGCTAATGGATGGGACTTAAAACTTTATAAGATAAAAGCAGGGAGAGAAGATGGACATCATTAGGGACAAAGAAGAAATGGAATGGAAAGGAAAAGATGACCCAAGATAGCATGTGCAGGAATAATAAACAGATTTCACCTCATGTACCAGTTCTGATCAGCTGGGGTACTGTATGAGGGATGACTCTAAGGCCAAGCCCAGGTTCAGTGAATTAACATCTACCTTGGGTACAGGAAAGATTTGGTGCATGGCTTACAATTACCTATCATCCCATGGAGTGCATGGAAATCAGACATGTGAGTCTTAGGAATCAGTAGAGGGACAGCAACAGAAGGCAGCAAGTACAGGCCTCTCTTCAACAAGTTTAGAAATGAAACAAAAAGGAAAAAGGTAGAAAAACTATAAATAAAAGGTGATGTTTGCAAATATTGGACATCTGTGCATGATCAAAAACCTGTAACTAATTGATAAAATACTGATTTAAAAAAGATGCTGATGAAAGTTAGTTGTTTCTTAAAAGGAATTTAGAGAATATTATATACACATTACCCATGAAGACCTGGTTGTTTGACATATGGTAACATGGACCAATTAATACTTGTACATTAATAACATATTCTAATCCACTTTCCTAATAACCATCCTGACACAGGGTTCATAGTACATTTTGTAAAGAATATTTCATAACAGTGAAACAAGCCAAATTCCATGTGCTAAAAAGCTTTAACCAAGACTAATGCCGTTACCTAAATAATTTGCTTTGGTAAAGAGAAAGTCAAATGCCACTCCAATCCTTAGATTCATAAATCAATCTTCCCTCTTCTTATTATTATGAATTACTGTGTGCTTTTCAGCAATATAGCTGCATTTAATCGCACCATCCATTACTCACTAATAACATTCCGAAATTCAACTAGGTCATTTAGTTTTTAGGTTCTTACCAACACTATTTTCCAAAGAGAGATGTTAAGTTTATCTTTGTATGTATGTAATCAAAGCGCAAGGCAAAGACAAACCTCAAAAGTCTGAAAATAAAATTTATTTTCTAATCCACCTAACTTTCAATAGCCCTGAGAAATGAGCTAACTCCAATCTCAAGACTTTGCTTCTGACTGAATGAAAATAAAATTTGTGACCCAATTATAGCTCTTTTTGTAAGTATGAAACTCCAGTCCTACTTGTAGATACTGGCCTACTATATAAACAGTGGGAGCATCACATAGAGTCACACGTCTGGGTTTCAGTGGCTTCATCCATAGCCCATTAAGGTTGAGTTGCTCAAAAAGGACCTATTTACACACTAGCTAACCACTGCAGAACAATAGCCTCTCCTGGGAAGTTTTAAATAAAGCAATTTAGATTTTACATCCATGTTTAATTCATATTTTATTTATGATAATTCAAATATATTAAAACAGCAAGACAGCATAATATATATTGGTTTAATATTTTTCATTAAGCTATACTGCAGTATCCTGAGCTTTGTTTTTTTATTTAATTCACATTGTGATAATGAGATCAGCCGCAGTCAGGTTATAATACCTATAGCTGTTATTTTTTTTCCCCTCATCTAAAGTAACAAATCACTTAATGTTCAGAAAACACCATTTCAAGGTATTCATAAGTAATCCTAATCTGTAATAAAACAAAAATAACTTTCTGTGAACCACTAGAAAGCTCTGTGACTTATCCCATCACGGATGATTTTCCCATCTTTAAAACACAAGACTTCACAAGGATTTCATAACCAAAGTGTTACACTGACTTTAACTCAAATTCAAGAATGTACTTAACCTGCTTTCCAAATATAAACTAAAGAACCAATAATAAAGTTAGTCTGAACATAAAGTAACAGTAAAAAATATTATAATTATATTCCTAACAATACACAAATCTCCTCAATACTAGTATTAGAGAGAGAAAAGTGGTGGATGGAATTCCTTCATATCTTTGAGCATCCCCTTTCATTTCTGTAATTCATACCATGTGCTATAAGGTTTGAGGAGTAAATCCTTCAAAATACCTGAGATGACATAAAATAGCAATGAAAAAATAGTGCCTCCATTCAAACCAGTGGTTCTCAACCTAATCAGACCTAACTATGCTTTCTTAGAAGCAAATATTTCACAACGCTCCCTGTATCATCCTGAAATGAGATAGATAATAATCCAGCAAAAAAAAAATTAATATAATGCTCTAGGTGTAATATTTAAAAAGAAACTAACTTATAACAAAATAATGGCTTTTCACTATGTAAATGTTCAAACTACAGTAAAAGATGTAATAAAACGGTCTAAATCTTCAGTTTATGTGTTAAATTACCACAAGTGCAAAAGCTACAGCCATTACTATACTAAGTTTGGAGCTGGATAAACATGTTTTTCAACTGCACGAATTCCTGATGAACCGTTCAGAACTATTCTTGGAGGTACATAATGCCTGCAGACATTACGAGCCATCTAGACCCCTACCCACACCACTAAACGCCACTGCTCCCCAAGAGATTTCTATAGTTCCTACACCGGTACAGCACTACTCAAGTGGGACGGCAGCACTGCCCCAAAATCAACCACCACTATTTTACAGTGGACTAAATTATTCACCCTGACAAAAGAATAAACATGGAAAACCTAGCTACTTTATGGTTTGCATGACAGTCACAAATAATCCACTAATTTTATGGATTTTTTCAAACACAGATAAAAAAATGGAGATGACATCAAAATGTCTTTCCCCAACATGATCTCTACCTTACGGTGCCCAAATATTTCTGGTTCCACTGTCTCCATAGGCCCAAAAGGACATTTGCCCAGTCTCTCTCATAGGGAGCACCTGGTTTTTCCCTAGGGTAACCAAATTATTTTGGTTAAATCAAAGTGTCTATTTTTTCTCTGTTGATGCTTCAAGATGTGTCCTACAGGGATGAGGACTCCTTTGCTAATTCAATGGAAATGGAAAAGTGAATACAAATGGCCACTGAAGATTCTGGGTGTCTGAGATAACACCACAAGAAAGGACGCAGATGCCAGGAAGATGCAGATGAAAAGCTATCTACCCGCAAACTGTTCAAATGCTTTCATTATTAAGCATTCATGGACATTTTCACATCACTGTCTTTAAAAGAACAACTTTTCAAACATCAAATTACTTTGAGACACATTTCCCATCATGACCATCTACAATGAATAGCTCTTGATCAATTGCAACTATGCTTTACAGGTGACAGTATCCGAGTTCATACTGACCAAACAGCTCTATAAGGCTACATCATTTTTATATTCAGGAAAAATGAGAAAAAGATTCAAAGGTACTCACCCTAAATTACCTTAGAATAATTCACAGAAATTCCTTTTTGAAATTAAGGAAATGAAGAGTGTAGTAGGAAATAATTTCTCTATAAACACCAAAAATAAATTAGCTTTCACTATAGCATATAATGTGAAACTATCCAGAATGTTTAAAGCAGCCAGAATGAGTAAAATCTAAACACATATGATACTTTAAAAGAAATGCACTCAGAATTCTTTTGAAGAGCCTTCAACAATTGGATCTAGTCTTTTTTAAAAAGTGCTATCAGGTAGAAATCCTTAGGGAAACTGTTTTTAATGAAAGTAATAATTAGAATACCAACTTACTTTCCATAAAGAATAAATTCCAACATGCATGATGATTTCATAAAATAATTTGCTAAGTAATTTGAGATTTCCTCCTGGGGAATTTTCTTATCAAACCCTCCCCCACTCTCACCCATCGCCCCATCCCCCATTCCGTTAGTGTAATTTAACATAAATCTTCTCTAATTCTGTAACAAATTGTAAATTAAATGAATCCAAATGGATAAGATTTTAATGCCTGTTTTCACATTTTTAAATGGTTTAAACATATTTTATCTCCTTTACAAAGTTTATAGAGAATTTAACAGAAAGAAATTAGTCTAATAAGGCATTATACATGTATAATATAAAAAACCCTTAAAAGAATAGTATAAAATGCTCAGTTTTAAGTGTACAGCATTTGAAACATGGCCGTGAAATAATGAGTGACAGAGCATGCCACACATGAAAGACTTTTATTTTACAGCCACAACCATTGTATGTTTGTGTGTGCACACCACAAAAGTGTGAATAAAATACAGAATCACATCATATTGGATTCATCTTAAATAGAAAGATAGAGCTCAATGAAAAGCATAGCGAAGTAATTTTAATTAAAAAATCAGGTTGAGAGAAACCTATGTTCTCCTGACTCAACACTCTGTGACTTAATTTATATCTATGTATTCCTAATGAGGTTTCTCTTAAAGATGAAATGCAGTGAAATGAAGAGGTATTTTAAGGTCAAAGATGAGCACCATTATATAAACAGAACGAAACTCTAGTCATCCGGAGAACCATCAGCATTTTATTTTAAAAATCCTGACTGATAACTGTATAACATTAAGACAGTATTGTATTTTGCAAGACTGTTTTAAGTCATGTATTCTTTAGAATGTCAATATTCTAGGATTTGTAATTTTTTAAACCTACAAGAAAAGATTATATAACAAAAAGACTTTGTGGTGCAGCTTTCATAAAGATTTAGGATCTGGCTTGATGTCCAGGTCTAATTACACAAATATTTTAGCTTCTGATCACCAAGATGCACATATTTATTGTAAATGAATTTCACCTGACAGTAACAAAAATTAACATGAATCTTTTTCATTGTCTCTGAATATTGCTAAAGTCATAGATTATGATGAATGATGAAGAGACTAAAGGGTAAAGTAAAATTGATGTTGATCAAGTATTTTCTAAAAATTCATTTCATGACCAGCTTATATGACTATTAAATCTTCCTCCTAGAAACACAAAAGTGGGAGGCCAGAAAACGACTTAGACAATGAAGAAGAGCAGCATATGTTTTATATATGAAACAGTGAAACATTACAAGCAAATTAAATGTCAGAAAACACTGAAATGGTCAAATAATAATACTACAACCACATAATAACATACAAAACTAATGTTCAGAAATATGCTTTAAAGAATATTATTAATCCCATGAAAAAATTCTCACAATTAAGTGATGAGCTGAACACACTGCTCAGTTTTCGTTCTGTTCTGTGTGTACAGGACTGAAAAACATAAGGAAACCGTCACAAAAAAATACACCCAAATACACGGCCTGAAATGACATGTACCAAAATATTAAGAATTACCTTTATACTGGGAGGGGGGAAATGGATCATTTTCCTTTGTCTCTTTATAGTTAATTGCATTTTTTACCAAAAACATATTTTTGCTTCTATATTATTTAAAAGTTATCTTTCAATAAAGCATAAATATGCAAAATTCCAGTTTTAAAAAACACCTTTATCAAGTCAATCACGAGCATGAGAAGTACAAATTTTATCAATTTAGCTAAAGTAAATTCATACTATACCAAAAGAGAAATGGCTGGCACTAGATTGCCTAAAAGCAAGGACAAGAGTCAAGAAAACAAAATTGGTTCATATTTTTTTTTCTTTTACTCTATTAGCCACCCTGCCCATGAGCCATTATAATAAAACTATGTATTCTTAAAAGGTAAATTCCTCAAAGAAGATCCAATCAATCTAATCACGCCTTTATTACAAAAATGTTTGGGGAATAGCACACACTCTCCTTTGTATGCTCTGTAGTATACCTCGCAACCTGGGCTGTGTGCTGAAGAGTTCCTCTCTCAGAAAGATGAGGGACAAAGTGTCTCAAAAAGGATATTCAGTGGCCGTACTGAATACAGGGAGGAAAAAAGGGGGAATCTAAGAGAGCCAAAATATTCTCTTTACATTCCAGTTTTTCACGCAGCCTTTAATTTTTTGTCTTCCATTTAAATTTTTCAGTTGATAACACCAATCGTCTTAGTATGATGAATGATATATGTTACCAAGGACAGCTGATGAAAAATTCTTGGCCACTGACTTAAGCAATCAGCTGAGGTTAAGCTAACTCAGATAAAAAGAATGAAAGATAACCACGGACAGCATTTTCTCCATCATGCAACAAATACCTGCCAACATAGTGGCAGCAAAGCTCTATGGAGACCCATTTCCTACATGCAGGGGTCACTGCAACAAAGGCACTACATTCGGAGCGTTCCTGAAAATAACACTATAAATTGTCCACTTTGGCTATGAAATAAACACAGAAACCTATTGCTTTTGTTCCACACAGACATAAGCAAAAAAATTTAAACTATATTATATCCATCATTATATTCCTCGCTGCTGTTAGCAAAATAAAACATTTAATGTTCTCTCTTGCTGATCAGATTTATACTTGGTAGGAAATATATATCAAAATTTGGCTTTGCTTCCTTAAAATAGGAGCTGATTCACTTCTCACTGGGGTTTTGTGACATTCAAGTGTCTCCAGAGAAAGCTATTATTCAACATACCAAACTTCACTTTTTTAAATATGTTTGGTCCGTGCACACACTGTAATCAACTGGCTAAGACGAAGAGATTTTAAACACCTATTTATGGGAATTGTACCTCAATGACAAATATCACAACATCACTTTCCACAGACGTTTTGAGACATGATAGCAGTGACAAATGACAGGCCACTATAAGAGATACTACAACGTTATCTTGAGTTTAATCTTCATTGTATTTATTTGGATTTAAAGGAAAAATTGAACTCAGTTATTCATTCCTTACAGTAGCAGAGGAATCCTCAGATACTGTTTGTACCATTTTGGCTATAGACCAAAAATATCAAGTCTTTTCAATTTTTCATCCATGCTTATAAATCAAGAGTAACTGAAATACAAACAGGAATGCAGACACGTAAGAAAATGACGTCTTCGTAACTAAACTATTCCAAAGTCCCCCAGTTCTGAAAAGAACTTGTATCTCCAAGTTGCCAACATTTTCATCAAAGTCCTGAGTATTACCCTTTTCCACTCTCCTCTGGAAACCAAAAGAAAATTATGACTATCATACAACATAACACAGGCTGCCCCAAGCAGTAGCCTATGAGCTGTCTCCATATCCCTCTAGTAACAGAAATGCAATCTTCCGTTGGGCATACGGCTGGTAAGAGAGAAGAATGTATCTTCTAGCTTCTCTTGCAGTTGGGAATAGTCTGGTGACTAAGTTCTGGCTAACAAGACGTGACTGGACGTAGCGCATGCAGCTTCCGAGCCATCTCTCACAGCACAGGCTTGAAGACAGCTATGTGTCATTTTGAACCACACAGATATGGGAAACCACCAAGGGGTATAAAGCAACAAAACAGAAGAAGACTGGGTCTCCATACAAAGCAATCACCAAATCACTCAAAATCTTGCACGAGAGAAAAACAAAATTCTAACTTCTTAAACCACTGTAACTTAGGGTCTCCATTGGAGCACTGGGACCTATATTCTATCTCATCTATCTTGGAAAAACCTGGCAAAAATTCAAAGTTCTACTCTACCCTTTGTCAAACCTAGAAGAATCAAAAGAAAGCCTCAAAAACACACAGACTTAGGAAGAAAAAAGCTAAAAAAAAATGTTTTTAAAGCTATTTTGGGTATACTTGAAAGAGCTACAAGAGCTGAAGGCAGAAGCCCATACTTGCCCCAGGAAAGTCTCTTTTTCCTTATCCCTGCGTTAGGAGTGAAGGACATGCCACCCCAAAACATGCCGGACAGGTACGTTACTGATTATTTCAAGTTGAAAACATTAGAGAAACTGTGGTTTCAGAAAGGGCTAACATGTTTCTTCCACCATGCGGCAAGCACAAAGACTCTCCTGGGAGGGGTGCCCTCCCCTACCAGGGACAGACAACAGCCCTCACCACCAGCCCTGCAACCACAGGCTGTGAAGGAGATGACGAAACTCGGGGAACCCTTAACAAAGTAATCCTTCCTTCCACTAGTTTTACACACTTCTCTCCCCAGTACATCTCCTAGTAACTCCCCTAGAAATACACTGTCCCCAGCCAGATCTTCTTTGTCCTATCATTTCTTCTCAATTTACAGTTCTCTGACTAAGAAGTATCAAATTATCTTGCTTTGGCCCCTTGTTCAGACCTCACTCCCTTGTGAAGATCTTCACGTACTGTAAAACTAATACAATTTGTGTACTTTTCTCCTGTTAATCTGCCTGGTGTCTGTGTCATTTCTACATCTAGCCAAAGAGCCCATTTAGAAGCCAAAAGGGGAGTCAGAGGTGATCTCTCACCCCCCACACCATCCAGATGGACATCAGAAGAGGAAACTGGGAAATCATCAAAATGCTTTGTCCGTCCCAGGGTAAATAAGCCATAAATAAGTTATTCAATCTCTGTGTAAGAGCCATTTTATTATTTCTAAAATGAGGGACATGAATTAGATCACCTCTCCCGTCCCTTTCGGTTAACATAATTCTGAAACTATGACTCTCCACCCCAGCCTTCCCAGCAGAGCAGCTAGGAATGTCTGCTCCAGAGTCAGCAAGTGTTATATGCACAAATTGGCCAAGTTGATTAGCTTCCCTGTAACTCAGTTTCCTTGCCTGTAAAATGAGTCTAATGAGTGACCACATAATATATCGTTGTCTGATATATACCAATACCTGGGCAGATTACATTTTCCCTCCCTTAAACCTACTCTACCCAAAACCTTATCCATGTAATCCTCAAATTTCAATTAACAAGTAATTTATTAAACTTCACTATGACTAAATTCCCTTTGTACTCCGGCATTCTTCAAGTTTTCATCCACTCTCCTACTTCCTGTCTAATGGCCGTTTCATAATCAACTACCTACAGACTAACTTCACTGACTCTGCACCGTCTGGCAAGCTGAACCTTTAGGAGAAAATGTCTCAACTACCCCAAAGTTCGCTGCAAACCTGCCCAGTTGACACGATGCTCTAGACTGCTTTTTCCTTTTGTCATGCAGCATCCTGTACACCGGCAGCAAGAGTCTAACACAAAACCCTCCAAATCTTCCTTTTTCACAGATTTTCTTTCATTGCAAATTCACTAAGGAAAAGTTGAATTAAAATGACCAAATCACACATTCATTCTTCCCCCATCTTCACCCCTTCCAGTCATGCAAACAAAACTTGAATGTGATTTGAGACCACCCTGCCTTGGTGGTGCCCATCTAAAAACCCATTTCTACTATTCTATGTTCTTCTGCTAAACTTTGGGAATTCCAAAGGCCCAAAACAAACAACTGCAACTCATTCAATACTCCCTTTGATATGCTAACATTCTCAAGGAGGACTTCACTGTCAGCTAAAATATAAACATTACTTTAGGTCTAAAGCAGTCTGCTTGGGCTTAAGTTAGGTAAAATATGAATATGTTAAAAATACTGGTAATGTTTTTAGCATTAGTATAAAGTTCTGTAAGAAAATAATTATTTTAAGCATTCAATGACAGATTTGCCACATTCTTAAGAGATGCAAATTATGTCCACGGGCCCCTTTTTACCAATATAGCATGTCCAATTTTATAAAAGATGTAAATGGAGAACCATAAGCCACTTAAAACATATTCACTTAACAGTAAGGTTGGTTGAAACACATGTATCATTTTTTAATGTGATACTTTTACAATCTTTTTTTTTTAATTTTTTTTTTTTGTAGAGACAGAGTCTCACTTTATCGCCCTCAGTAGAGTACTGTAGAGTCACAGCTCACAGCAACCTCCAGCTCTTGGGCTTAGCCGATTCTCTTGCCTCAGCCTCCTGAGTAGCTGGGACTACAAGCGCCCGCCACACGCCCAGCTATTTTTTGATGCAGTTTGGCCAGGGCCAGGTTTGAACCCGCCACCCTCAGCATATGGAGCCGGTGCCCTACTCGCTGAGCTACAGGCACTACCCTACTTTTACAATCTTAAAGACCTTCTCTTAATCATGCTGCAGTAATATTTCTGCATTTTCCTGATATTCTCTGGAGCTATCTTAAGTTTCCCTTTGAGTTGTGGCAGGCGCCTGTAGTCCCAGCTACTTGGGAGGCAGAGGCAGGAGACTCACTTGAGCCCAGGAATTGAAGGTTGCTGTGAACTGTGATGCCACGGCACTCTATCCAGGGTGACAGCTTGAGGCTCTGTCTCAAAAAAAAAAAAAAAAGTTTCCCTTTGCGTACCCACAAACACTGTTATTTTAAATCTTGCAGCACAGGACAGACCTCCAAAGGCTTAAACAGCAAAAGAACACACTCTGCGGAAGTCATATATTGCTTGCTGCCTTCACACAATTCTGGTAACCTTTTATTCAAACCATCCTTACCCTAGAAAGATATAGGAAGCTTGGCATCCCTGTTACGTGATACCCATTATTACAATCAACTCAGCAGTAACACAGGGGATCAAGCAAGGCCAAGACACTGCTGAAGTCATTCAAAGCTGGCTCTGGTTTGTGCCAATGTGCACACATTTTCAAACTACAATCACTCTCTGATGCAAAAACTGGGCAGATGTTTCCTTTCCGGACCCAACGCTCTTCTCTCTGCCACACATTCCAAATGACAGCTTCATTTCTTGCAGTAATACCTTCTCAAGAAACTCTTTGGTAAGTTTTTAAATCATCTGTAATTGGTATTTTACATAAGTGATTTTAAGCTTAAAACATTTTATTTTAAATTACTAGTATTGTTAAGATCATAACAAAGTTTATAGTAATAACCTCCCTTAAAGCATTTACAATGTATCTAAATAAAATTCAACAGGTTCCAGTCTTTAATTATAGAAAAAAATTCTAAAGTTATCATATATTATGTTCGGTTTAGGAACCAATAGTATTTTAAAATGTAGATGAAATTGATTTAATTATTATAGTATCAAAAATAGACAAAATTGGCTCAGCGCATGTAGCTCAGTGACTAGGGCGCCAGCCACATACATCAGAGCTGGCGGGTTCAAATCCAGCCCAGGCCTGCCAAACAACAATGACAACTACAACCAAAAAATAGCCGGGCGCTGTGGCAGACACCTGTAGTCCCAGTTACTTGGGAGGCAGAGGCAAGAAAATCGCTTAAGCCCACAAGTTTGAGGTTGCTGTGAGCTATGACGCTACAGCACTCTACCCAGGGTGACAAAGTGAGAGTCTGTCTCCAAAAAAGGAATAGACGAAAATCCATTTTTATGACATTAATGTTCAGATTTTTTAGATTTTGCACTTAAGGAAATTAATTGGTTTAATTTACAAACGTCTGCATTTTATTTCTAAATGACAAGATAAAAGATTTCAGGGCACTATTTCCAGATGCAAATATGTTTGGAGGATAGTTTTTATTCTCAATAAATAAAAAGGAAAATTGAATATAATAATCACCATATTTTCTCCAATATTAAATTAAATCCTAATGTGCTATAGGAGAATTTTTAAATTCTAATGTGCTATAAGAGAATTTTTAATGAACAAGAACATCGTACCAATCCAGTGAAAAGCATCCTGAAGCTAATTTTCAGGCCATCATCACTTCTGTGATGCTCATTTAACCTGCTTGTCAGCATCAGTATCCCATATGTTTCCAGACTTAAGCCAATAATTCACTATGAGCATAAATTAACCACTACATGACTATAAATAATTTTAAACTAAATGCCTAATCACCAAGGCAGGTAGCAGCATGTTTAATAAACCAACTATGTGGTAAACCAGCTAAAAGAGCTGAAGCCCATTTGCCTGATCTCTACTAACAATCACAAAACTCATTAGAAACTCAAAATATTTAAATTAACTGTTTCATTGACTGGTTTGCTAATGGAAATTAAAATATTCTCCTTTAGAGCTTATAACAGCATGTGCTCTCCAAAATATTGTCCTTTAAGTCCCCACTTGGGCATGGCACAAAAATACCAACCTAAGCAGACCTGTGTTTTATCAAACATTCCCAATAATTGGATAAATGCTTACAATTTCAGGTTTCACAAGTTTCCTAATGGGATATAGTAAAATAAAAGTTAATGGGTGGGAAGAACATTATCCAAAAAAAAAAAAAAAAAATTATAAAAGTACTAAAAGAAAAGCAAGTACTATCCAACTTACAACCAAAACTTAAAATAGTTTGTCCTCAATCAGAAGTTAACATTCCCCAGCCCTATTGTAAACAAAAGATTGTTATAAAAATTCAGGCCAAATGCTTTCACAATGCTATTTGTGCGAAATATTAAAATGACTTTAAACTGGGTAGTAATCAGAAAAATACGTTAAAGGTAAATTAAAGGCTCCTCATCACTCACATCAGTGGCCTGTTAGGAACTGGGCCACACAACAGAAGGTGTGAGCAGAGGAGCCGGAAGCTTCATCTACATTTACAACCATTTCCATGGCTCACATCATGGCCTGAGCTCTGTCTCCTGTTAGATGAGGGCAGCATCGGACTCTCACAGGAGCACAAACCCTACTATAAACTGTGCAAGGGATCCAGGTTGCATGCTCCTTCTGAGAATCTAATGCCCCGCACTCCCACCCCCACCCATTGAAAAATTATCTTCCACATAACTGGTCCCTCGTGCCAAAAAGGTTGGGGACCACTGCCCTGTGGGTTTCTTCTCTCTACCTTAAGTTTTTCCTGTCAACACCATCCAAGTTAATTAGTGTCTCTGAAGCTACAACTGAGTCAGACAGAAGGACTTCACAGTTTAGAAGAAATAGCTTACCTATTGCCCACCTAAGGGAGAAGATTAAATGCTTTTAAGTGATTACCTCCCATTTAGCCAACAGAAAAATGAATAGAATTTAGGATTAGATTTTAGGTAAGGATGGAAGCACCTTCAATACCTCTCGGCCCTTCACCCTGACAACTGATGAGCTGAGACTCACCAGGTGAAAGCAATACAACAAATCTCACACTTACAAGACGCAAAGGTGAGCCCTGCCACTTCTACGTTCTATAACAAAACCCTCTGTGACAATCAGTCACCCTCATTAAAACAAATCGCCCAAAAGAAGCTCGGATACAGAAGGCAAAGGTTTTTTTTCTTGGTCACTTTATCGCCCTCGGTAGAGTGCCGAGGCATCACACTGCTTACAGCAACCTCCAACTCCTGGACTTAGGTGATTCTCTTGCCTCAGCCTCCCGAGTAGCTGGGACCACAGGCGGCACCTGCCACAATGCCCAGCTAATTATTATTTTTTTTTTTTTTTTTTTTGGTTGTTGCAATTTGGCCGAAGCTGGGTTTGAGCCTGCCACCCTCGGTATATGGGGCCGGCGCCCTACTCACTGAGCCACAGGCACTGCCCCAGCAAAGTATTTTTTTAATAAAGAAAATACTGAACCCCAATATTTAATCATTTTACCTTTAGAGGAGAGGTAGGCAGAGAACTGAGTTCACTGAGAACACTAAGGAACATTAATAATTCAAAATTATAGGTTCTGACCACTTAAAATTAAAGTCTGGTTTGTACCCTCCGGAATCTCACAATGTATGTATGCCTTAATTACTCTTCCTTTTTTTAGTGAAGTCTTTTATTGTTAGCATATATTTTTGGTTTTATGATTGGTTTTGTAATTTATTCAACTTTTTTAATGCCTAATACATTCCAGAGACAGTATACTATTTTTTTGTTGTTGTTGTTTGTTTTTGTTTTTCTCTTTTAAGCCATTCTTGACAAGACAGTATGTTCTAATATAGTAGTTCTTATCCTAGGAATTCAAGAGATCTATAAACTTAGATAGGAAAAAAAAATGCATCTTTATTTTCACTAACTACTAAATAAACTGAGCAATTCCTTCAATTACGAATAAGGACCTAAAACGAAGTAGTTTTAGCCACAGCACCTGTGATTGAAAATCACACATTTTCTTAACACATTACAATTGTTTCAGATACTCCAAATATCACATTCATCACTACTTTAAAGTAATGGTAGTTAATACACCGAACATGAGATATTTTTAATTAATGTACTAATAAGTAAGTGTATATTACAAATTTGGGACTTTCTGAAATATTTTGAAAATGCCCTTAGAATTGGTATCCTTTGTAATGCTGGGGGTTTTTTGTGTTTGGTTTTTTTTTTAAGAGGAGGATCTCAGTCAGTCACCCAGGCTGGAACACAGTAGCACAATCATAGCTCACAGCAGCCTTAAACTCCTAGGCTCAAGCAAGTCACACAAGTATCTGGAACTACCGGTGCCTGCCACAATTCTCAGCTAATTTTTCTATTTTTAATAGAGACAGGATCCTACTATGTTACCTAGGCTGGCCTAAAACTCCTGGTCTCAAGCGATCCTCCCACTGGAGTCCTCTGAGTCACTGGGATTATAGGCACGAGCCACCACACTCAGCTCTATACCATGGAATACTATTCTGTCATTAAAAAAGATGGAGACCTTAACATCTTTTATGTTAACTTGGATTGAGGTGGAACACATTCTTCTTAGTAAAGCATCGCAGGAATGGAGAAGCAAGTATCCAATGTACTCAATTCTAATAAGAAGGCAGTAGATAATCTAATGAGGGGGTGGGGGAGGGGACCTGCCATTCAATACTACAATCCCACTACTAGGTATTCACCCAGAAGGCAAAAAAAGAACCATTGGCTCAGTGTCCATAGCACAGTGGTTACAGAGCCAGCCACATACACAGCAGTTGGTGGGTTAGAACCAGCCCAGGCCAGCTAAAAAAACAATGACAACTGCAGTAAAAATACCCAGGTGCTGTCAAGGGTGCCTGTAGTCCCAGCTACTTGGGAGGCTGAGACAAGAGAATCACTTAAGCCCAAGAGTTTGAGGTTGCAGTGAGGTCACTCTATTGAGAGTAACAGTGTGGGACTCTGTCTCAAAAAAAAAAAAAAAAAAATCATTTTACCATAAAAATATTTACACTAGAGGGCGGCACCTGTGGCTCTAAGGAGTAGGGCACTGGCCCCATATATCGGAGGTGGTGGGTTCAAACCCGGCCCCGGCCAAAAACTGCAAAAAAAAAAAAAAACACTTTACACTAGAATGTTTACTGCAGCTCAATTCACAATTGCCAAGATGTGAAAACAACCCAAATACCGATCACCTCACAAATGGATAAACTATGGTATATCCATATGTACCATGGAACTCTATTCAGCCATAAAGACACAGAGACTTTATATCTTCTGTATTCACCTGAATGCATCTAGAGAACATCCTCCTAAAAAAAGTATCACAAGAATGGAAAAACAAGTACCAAATGCACTCAATACTAATATGAAAGCAAAAAACAATATGAAACAACTACACGATCACACCAGAGAACAACACAATTACACTCAAGTAGGGGCAGAAGGGAAAAGGAGGAAGGGGGATTGGTAAGGTCTCATCTAATCGGCACAATGTAAGGCTGTACAGCACATTGCCTGGGTGAAAGGCTCAAAATAAAAGAGAAGAAAAAGAAAATCCACAAAAAAATATGACAATCAAGATATGAACCAAACTCAAACAGCCATAGTTCATTATTTCACATAATCATCTAAATTTTTATCACTCATAAACATCAACCTTACCTGCACTGAAACAACATGAAGAGAATATTAACAGTCACATTTAAGATGCAAATGTAGTATATCCTCAAGCAATAATCAGCCTCATTACTTTACCACAGAGGACAACACATTTACAAATTGTGTTGGAATGCTTTTTTGTTCAAATATGTTTTACGTGTCTCAACAATCACAGATCTAATTACAGGTAGGAAAAAGTTCCAATTTATTTGTGATTCTGAATTAAAAATAGCAAATGAATTGGCTACATTATGAAAATACTATCTCAACTAATGCAGGGGGGAAATATTTAAACCTCAGAGATTAGATTTAAAGGAAGCAGAGGAAAGATAGAGAAGGTCCCAAAAGTCAAACACAGCAGCTTTAATTTTGGATTCGGTAAGAGATCCCCACTCAGAATCACTTAGTGAACAAACACTGTGGTGGAGGCAGCAGCCACAAGCTATGCGGGCAATAAGGAAGCAGTTTACACCTGCCAGCGCTCGGACCCTGGCTGGAAGTACAATACCAATGTATAACTTTAAATGACTACAAAGCAACAATAATTTTAATCCATCACTGAGAACAATAAAATAACTATGGAAAACTGAGCATGGTAAGGGGCAAATTAAGGAGTAATCAGAGGAGTTCCATATAGATGATCAGGGTGGGCTTTCTGGAAGAGGCAGGATATTATGATTTTAAATAGGAATCGGGCCTAATGGAGAAGAGAAGCAACAAATAAAAGGGGGGATGGGTAAAGAAGCAGAAGGGAGGCAGGAATCATAAGGAGATGGAAAGTAGCAAAAAGAGACTTCCTTTCTGAAGTAAGTCATCAAAATAGCCAGTGTCATAGATCATCGGAAAATCACTATCAAAGGGTAAGTGTATGGAACTGTCTCTCAAAAAATAATTTTAAACCTCTCAGATAATACAGTCTGGGGGAACAGCAGTAACATAGAAACATATGTGCAAATATGTTTGCACAAGCAGCCTCAAAAGATACATAAATCCACAAAGTGAGAGGACCCTTCAGGGCATCACAAAGCAAGGCAGGACATTTCCCAAGTTTTTGCCAAGAGAATGGCATTTTTTAAAAATAGGCACATACCTGTCCTACAGTCACATAAAATAAATGTGTTGACTTAAAATATTGGACACTCGATATTTCGGCAAGAGTTTTCAATTTTGTAACTTTTTATTTTGAAATTATTTATAGAAAAGATGCAAGGTTACTACAAAAAAAATTCCACATGTATCCTTCACCCAAATTTCCCAAGAAACATTTCACAGGATGTTTGATTACACAAATACTTTCTTCTGAAGCCCGTAACAGTAAATTGCACCCCTGTGCCTTTTACCCCTAAATATTTTAATGGCATTTCCAAAATACAAGAACACTCTGTTACTTAACTATAGCACTATGACCAAAATTAGGAAATTAATAGCTATATAACAGTATAATCTACAGACAGTATTCTATTTTACCAATTGTCCACATACAGCTTTTAAAGAAAAAAAAAATCCGATTCAGATCCAACTCAGGATCATACAAATTTAGTTATATCTCTTCAAACACTTGTTTAATTTATTGATGGCAGATTTAATTAAATGCAATAAACCCAGGGTAAACAGTGCCCAACGAGTTTGCCCTACTTCATTTTCCAGGGTTTTTTTTTTTACAAACTCCATTATGTTTTAAAAGAGTAAAATTTGGAAAAGTTCACTCATTTTTAAGTAAGAAGCACAGGAAATTCACAAGACTATATTGGACTCACATTAGCTGTGTTTATTCTCATTTCTCATTTAACCACCAACACCTTGAGGGTACCAAGCCTCACTCACTTTCATGCCTCTAATAACTTACAGTAACTATGAATGTGTGAGGGACAAAGTATGTTTGATGTTTGAAAGATGTTTCAAAAAGACAGAAAGAACAGGGCTATTCTTTTCAGGTTAAACTCTCCATTAAGATTCTCCGTAAAAGACAAAAAGGAATTACACCTTACAATCATTAGAGAATAATGGTGTCTGAACCTGAAACAGTATCTTGAAGTTTAACCATTTAGAATAGAGAAATGCTGTGTATTCCACACCTCCACTCTTAGCCTCTGGACAGTGATTCCTTGATCAAAGTCCCTTCCAGGGCTAGTGCACTACTGTCACATCCTATCGATTCTGAGATGCATATTTATTCACAGTTTCACATCTCTGATATCGACAGCATCTTCCTGTCACTGCAGGTCAAGTGGTAGTCATAACATAGTTCGTCACATTATTTATGTAAGATCAAGAAAGTGGTGGCATCAAAACATGCAGAATGAGAGTCAGAAGAACGGAAGAAAAGTGCGCAGTCAGGAGCACAGCACTCATTTTAAAAATGCTGCATTACTAGCACTCTTAATGGAATAGAGGGAGATACTATGTGAAAAACGCTCACAGGGACAACTTGGAGTCAGAAAATAATGGTTCAGAAGACTTGGACTCTGAGCGTAAGTTTGAAGAATGTTGGTTACAAGTCATTTTACTTCAATTTTCCTCATTCTCTGTGTTCTTCCAATAAATATAGAATGAATATTCTGATGGGTAAGAAAGCACTTTATCATAGCTTCACTCACTGTTAAGCTTATTTCTTGGTGGAACATAAAATCTTATAATGACAGGCATTTAGACACAATAAAATAGCATTTCAAGTACAGTAGAGAATGCCGTCCAACGTTCTTGAAGAGGTCCTTCAGAAACAGACCACAGCCAAGCCAGAAAGCCTAACAACCTTACACCTGCCACCTTTAAACTTCTCCGACACTGCCGCGGCTCTGCAAGCCAGCAGGGCACTGCAGCATTCAAGCAGCCACTCCTTGACGCCGCATTGTAGAAGGCAGGCTCTCCATCTTCATTACAACATGCTCCTGGTTCAGAACAGGGCAGGCAAACGGCACAGGGAGACAGCATGACACACACACCCCTACAAACCAAAACACAGCTGGTGTGTTAAATTTAGACCTACCAACCTTGACAGTACCCTCTTAATTACTATTTTTTTCCCTAATTCTCTGGAGTGGTTTTTTTAAACCTAGAAGCTGCCAACAGTATTTTACTGCTGGCCAAGCTATTCTAAGCATCATATCCAAATAATAAAATGTAAATAAATTTGTTAGAACAATAGATTTTTTAAAATGCATTTTCTTACACCTTAATCATTTTACGTATTTTTATCTAATTTTTGAATATTACACATTAGATCTGAGCACACATACACACATATATGTACATACATGGTGGCCACAAAGCTTGTGTGCACGCTACTTTAAATTGCACATGAGCTTTCTAGCTACCCTGTATACACACAAATGAATATTTAGAGATAAAAGTATATTTCAGACTGCTTGAGAATAAGCTTCAAATAAAAGACAATTTCTATTTATAAATGACCATAGATATACACAAATAAGCTGTTAACTATAACTACACACAACTATACAACTACAACTCAAGTGGGAAATACATGGCTGCAAATTCAATCATTCCTTCAATGAAAGTTTTCTCCCAACAGTAGCGTTAGGCTACAAAGAATAATAAAAATGGTTCTTATCTAAAAAGCTCATAATCTATCAAAAGAATCTTAGAAATAACAGTCGTTGAAACATTTGACAGGTAAGAACACTAAGACCCAAAGAAACAAGGTATTCAAGGTAAAACAGCCAGTTGGTCATAAGGTTGAGAGAGAAGCACTTCCAATCAGCAACCCAATAACATGCTAATTTAGTCTCTATAATACAAGGTTCTAGGCATTCGGTTGGCCTTGAGGGAAATATTACCCAGTTTTACAGTAAAGAAATCCATGATGATTCAAGACAGGGTGGTCTCCAAGCTCGAGCTTCCTCACCGCACCACATGGCCTCTGAGCGCCGGCTCTACAACAGACTTCTGCAGACTGCGGCCTCTCCCTGAAACATGACCTGACACGGCATGAGACCAGTTTCCTGTACAGGAACTAAATCCTCCCTCCTCCTCAAAGTTTCAAGTGGGGCCAGCCCTGGACAAACACAGCAAACAGGAGAAAGCGAGCCCTTGACACTGGCCTGCACCGCGAGGAAACGTCCCCGACGAGCACACTGTTCAGCTGTCCATACTAATGTATCTGAGGTTAACACGTTATTTTCAAATGTGACTAATACACACACATTCATGTGCACAAAAATGCTGTTTCAACCGAAACTATAACTGAATCCACATGTTGGGATTCAAAGTTGACATTTCAGACCCTCTCACAAGGCATGCAGAGAACTTGAACAGAGCAGAGCCAACTTTGACTGCAACCTATGGGTCCCAATGGCCTAAGGGTTGCTAAAGCTCATCTGCATACTCATAATTAAAAAGGCTACTTGAGTTTCCAAGTTACCCCCAAACCCGCTCGCTATATGCCTGAAGTAACAACATTACTTCAGCTGTACCCATTCTCTCTTTGGGAAAATGAATTTTGAGTCCCTTTGTTCAATAATGAGGCTTGCCAAAGAAAGAGCAATGGCTTTAGCAAGTAGCCCTTATCACGCTATACTTCCTCCAAAGTCATACACCATTTTGTCTATATTCTTCTCTTGGCAAGTATTTTTTTCTTGACAATAACCACTTTACACACCTTGGAAAGAGTTGTTGACAGCTATGTTAGCCCCTATCACTTTTGGACATCACAGTACAGTAAGGGGTAAAGCTAAAGACCCAGGCTCAGCCATGTCAGGGCTTGAATATCTCCCAATACTCACACTCCTTCCACCCAACCACAGTGCTGGGCAGGCACTTATTTAACAGGTGCCTCAGGGCAACCTGGTGGCTCATGCACTGGGGGGCGGGGGTGCTACTTGGGACAACTGGGAGAAGCTCCCACCCAATCCTGGGATCTCTGCATCTCTCTAGTGAGCCCTCCTGTTCATACTGGAAAAGACCTACTGATCCAGTCCTCAGCCAATGCTCTGGGCAACACTCTGCTAGTTGTGGGGTAAGAGAAACCAAATATAAGCCTTTTGCTCCTGCAGAGTTTGTTAAGATAACCTGGTAACAATCAGATCCCTGGTGAGGGGCCACCCCTGCCACTCTCCGTGTTAAATCTGAGTCAAGTAAACCATATTCACCTCTTCAATACATTAACATGAAGCATTCATTTTTCAACATAGTTGGCAAGCATATGAAAAAGAAAAATGCACACATAAAATGGTGAATGTCCTAGAGGATTACTCTGGTGATAGAGTGTCAGAAAATAAGTTTTATTTAAGTTATTTCGTGATGATCTTATTCAAGATTTCCTGTGGACAGACTCATGATGAATACTTTTTGACTATGATCTTTGTTCATTTTTCAAGGGCAAAATTTTACATGAATGAGCAAAACAGAATAGATGCCCCCTGCTGTTTCATTAACACAGAAACTACTAGTCCCCCATAATGTCAAAGAAAAAAGAAAAACACATTACAAAATTTATCTTAGGGCGTATGTTTTATTAATATGTAGGGCATGATAAATGTCATAAATGCCATAAAGGCTATTTCAATATAAAATAGACTTTAAAAATAAAGTACCTGTTAATGAGAAATATGAGAACAATAGGGTAAAACACAAACTATACTTACCTCTTGATTCTGAAGGTGACAGAAAGATAGCACCATTCCTTACATATCTGCCAGTGCCACGTCTTTATTAAGATAAAGCAACACATTACTCCCTAAAGAAAAACTTCAAACTCAAAAAATAAAAATCTACTGTTCAAATACATTCAACAATGCCATTCAGCTAATACTAAAACAACTTACTACAGTACTCCTTTAACAGAGAGAATGAGGTCACTCTACCAGGCTCACCAGACGTTCCCTCTCACACTCTCTAACATCTCAGAAAGGGATAATGAATTCCCAACGCTCATGATATGAGCTCCCAGTCAAAATTTAAAAACATAATTTAAAAAAAAATTATAAATCCTAATTGTACATGATAAACATGAAAACAGAAAAAGAAATACATTTAAAAAGTTTTTAATTTGACAAAATTTCAAAAGTTCGTCAGCTTTATTGCAATAAAATGTGTAGACCATGAAATTCACCCATTTAAGTGTACAAAGCAATAGTTTTTATCATACTCATATAGTTGTATAACCATCAGCAACAAGCTCCATCCTCACTACCAGCACCAGCACCATTCCAGCCTCATTTGCCCACTACCCTGTCTCTACATACAGATCTGCCGACACCAGACATTTCATGTAAATGGAATCATATAACATGGGTCTTTTGTGACCAGCTTCTTTTATTGAACATAATATTTCTGAAGTCAAAAGTATTTTAAAGAAGATAGAGATGCTCACCAGCCCTTTGATTCAGTCATTCCATTGTCAAATGTTTCCTGACCACCTTCTCCAGGTGAGGCAAATGCCATGTGGGTCACAAAGGAACTGGGGAGGGGGGTGTTTTCATGTACGCATTCTGCCCTCAAGGAGCTTAATGCTCAGTAAAGGTGCCAACACAGCTCTAAATAAGTGTCTATTTTTAAAATGTAGAAAGACAGCCAAGTGAAAAATATAGACAAAAGACCATGTAAGTTTAGAGGAAAGCAAGATAAACAGGATCAGGAAAACTTCTGATGGCTGGGCACAGTGGCTCACACCTGTAATCCTAGCACTCTGTAAGGCTAAGGCAGGTGGATTACCAGAGCTCAGGAGTTCGAGACCAGCCTGAGCAAGAGCAAGACCCCATCTCTACTAAAAATATAAAAACTAGCTGGGCGTTCTGACAGGTGCTTATAGTCCCAACTGCTTGGGAGGCTAAGGCCGCAGGAGTTTGAGGTTGCTGTAAGCATGATGCCACAGCACTCTACCAAGGGTGACAGCATGAGATTGTCTCAAAAAAAAAGTTGTTAAAGGCAATCTTCAAGGTGATTTCTCTTTTTCTCGCCATCTCTCTCATACATACGCACACTCACACACACACTAATTAAAATTGGATATAAAGATGTAGGCATAGAGCCATTTCCTATAGAAGCAAATCTACCCTCCTAGCTTTGTTATTCTACCCACATTTCCTCCTTATACCCTGATCTCCCACTAAGTACCTGCATTTTAAATAAATACAAGTAGTTATAATTCCCAGAAATCACCAAGCCCTATGAGTCTAACAATTGTACCCACCATTTCTTCTTCCAAGAAACGCCCTTCCTCCTTCCCATCATACCCCCAACTCCTATTCATCTTTCGATATTCAGTACACACATACCACTTCTTTCATTAAATCCTCCCTGACCGCACCCAAGCAGAGTCAGTCTGCAAACAACTCTCTACATCACATGCGTACGGGTGTTACATCCCACACCGCACTGCTCTGCTCTATTCACGTGACTCTGCAACACCGGCACTTAGTACAGTGCCAGCACCAAACAAATAAATGTCAGATGGAACAAGGGCACAGAAAACCGTGTAAAGGAAAAGAGGGTTGACAGAAAGAGATCACTTGGCAAGTGTCAGCTGGAGCCGGTGAAAGGCAGCAGTGAAGTCCTGGCCCTGGATACTACACTAAGGTAGAGAAAAAGAAGAGGATACTTATTGATCACCTGCTATATTTCACTCAGCACCTGCGCATTATCTCACTTAGTCTCCATGACTACCATGTGAAATTGGCGTTAGTATCCCCATTCCATCCTGAAGAAAAATGTGACAACTTGCCTAAGATCACACAACTATTAAGTGCCAAAAGCTCTCTGAACACCACACACACACTCTACCATTCAGACGACATTCACCTACCACCCTTCTGTTTCCCATTGGAAGAAGTGGGGTTCATTTCCACTGAAAGCACACAACCACATAACCTCACTGCCAGCGAAGCAGAGGTGAGGACTTTGGTCGGCCTCTGCACCTGGGCCTGGCTAGCCTGGTACAACCCCTGCTCCTGAGGTCCGTCAAAGACGGAGCTGTAGGCCGGAGCACTCAGTAAGTCTCTGTGATGATTCAACTCAAAGAATTTTACTCGGATGGGGAGAAGAGAGTAGTTCTCAGTCAAAACAAAGCATGGTCTTAAAAAGTTTCAGTTCAAGGTCCTAGCAACAAAAATGAGCAACAAAGAAATCACTGCTTTTAAAAGATATACTGCATCAACTTTACAAATGTCACGTTCGCAAAAACATGAACACGGGTTATAAAATAATGGCTAAATAGAAGAGGTATAATGTTTAATAAGACAGGAAAAAACAATTAGAAGAAATAATTCATCAGTTGCATATTTATCAAGCATGATAAAAAATTTTTTCCAGTCCATGTTTTTCTTAAAGACGTTTTATTAAAAAAACTAATAAAACATGTCAAAGGTCAAAGAATAATCATGAAAAGAAGATTATAACTTCCATAAACTTACAATATTCACTGTAAAAAGTTTCTGGGACTGAATATTAAAGCAACATTTTTAGAAAAGTTAAAAGTAGTTTAAGGACTCAATCCCATAGGATACCCAGAGAAGTCAACATGTTACTTAGAAAAAAATTAAAGAAACACACTGTGCCTAATGGGTATCTGTGCTATCTCACAAAATTAAACCAAAGATGAGTAGCCAGCCTCCTTTTTCCCACTAGCAAAAAAGGAAACATACTTTTTATTATCTATTACTGCAAGTATGTATGGAATCTCTTCTTTCTAAAAGAGATGAAATGAGGACTGTTAGAGGTATTTTGTTAAAATAATTATATTATGTTAAAATAACTTCTTTAAATAATTATAAGGATAGATTCAGAATCTATAACATAGCTGACTGCATAAAACAATAAAAATGTTTTGAGAGCAACTATTGGGCCTTAAATTCTGCTTTAATACTTCTGACTTAAATCAAGTCTGTCCTGATTATAGTAACTGATTTTCGTATCATTCCTCAGGTCCATCCTCAAAAATGACATGTAGCAATCAATATTTTATTTTTTAAAGTCATGAGATAACCAGTACATCAATAGCAAGACTAATTATAGCTAAAGAATTCAGTGTGTAACTACCAAATTTCTTTAAAAGGTAGAGCTAGGCCATTTGGATATAATTATACTATATGCCATGTCATGACTATGGCATATTGCAGTGAGGAGAAAACGGGAAGCACTGGGAAAAAACCTGTATGAGCTACAGCAAATTCTTGGAGGTTTTCTTGTTATCTTTGTCAGTTAGGACTTAGATATGTCTGTGTTTGAACACACAGAGAAGGCAGCTCCCTTGTCTCTCAGTTTTGCCCATACTGGCCTGAGGAGACCCATGTAGTGGGTATTGCTTCCAACCTTCCACCGAGAATCCAAATCAAACCTCAACCATGCCGAACTTCCAGACACCAGAACCCTAAGCCAGTCTAAAGAGTCAGGCTGGAAGACCAGACATGGTGGCTCATACCTGTAATCCTAGCACTTTGTGAAGCCAAGGTGGGAAGACTGCTTGAGTCAAGGAGTTTGAGACCAGCCTGAGGAAGAGCTAGAACCTGTCTCTATTAAAAAAAAAAAAAAAAAAAAACCCGAAAAAGTACCCAGCCTGGTGCACAACTGTGCTCCCAGCTACTTATGAGGCCAAGGCCACAGGAGGGCTTGAGCGTGGGAGCTCAGTTGAAGTGAGCTGTGTTGTTGCCCCTGTCC